>NJDD01011658.1:493-12674 GCA_002245505.1 Calephelis nemesis
TCCGATTATGATAAAGTTAGTATAGGATCACCTCGAAATTACCTTACTAAAAACCAATCGAGTCGGTTGAAAACGACGCTTACCGTAACACAAGCTTCTTGATAAAACTGCAATCTTATCCTATCTTGTTCAAAGGACTACGAGATCAAAATTTCCTTAATCAAGTTTTTATCGTGTGGTCTTTGTAAAAAAGAAAACTTTCTTATTCATATCAAATGCTATTAAATCTAAACAATATCCTAAATTTAATTATTTGAAACGTAAAGTATAAAACTAACACAGTTATATACGGAACCCTAACTCCAACGCTATGGGATATTTTTATAAGTTTTCAATCCGGGTTGTAAAACGTTGTCTATAAATTCTACACGTCTTCATCCAATAACCTTCAAGAATAAGCCATTATGTGTCAATGTTTAATAAATATTGTAACAGAGACTAAATAGCGCTCGTGTACCGTAACGTTACCGACATAAAAATCTAAATTAAAGAACTATCTAGAAAAAAAATCTTCACGCCCATATCCTCGAAGTGGTAGGCAGAGGCACAACCAGGGCACCCACGACTAGCCGAAGATACTAAGCCCCATAAAATGATAGGTGCAAGGCTATTGCCAACCGGGCACATTTCCAATCCCGAGCACATTTAAAAAAAAAAAGAAAATTGGAAAAACCCAATTTTCTTTTTCTTGCCGACCCCGGATGCGAACCCGCGACCTCATACAGTCAAGTCCAACAACTGAACCGCTAGACCACAGAGGCGACATTCTAGAAACATAGGAAATGTCATATTTTACCTTAACTAAAACATAATGTAACTTAGAAACCTATTTTATAATATTTATAATATAGAATAGATATGAAGCAAATTCAAAACATGTAGCTTAGCTTTTTTAATATAGTTTCCAATATTATCGATAATATTAGGCCTTACAAATAAAATTGACGTTTTGTCGTACTGGCCACTTCAATCACAAATTTCTCCTCTTTGGTTATGAATTCTAAATTTAAATTCATACAGCTATTTTCCTAAGTATTTGTGGAGTTATGGTGCCATTAAGCGAAAAGTTGGTCGAAGTTTTTTCATAATTATTGAATTTCGTGTTTATATTGAGTAAAATTAGTCAATTTTGGCGGCTTTTGCACAATTTTTTTCAGTGAAAGTTCACAAACGAAATGACCATGAAGAAATTAGCGTATCGTGTATTTCCTCTTTGCCGTCAAATCTCACTGTATGAGCTTGAGTAATGAGACCACCGCTGTACCTGAGACCGTAAGACCCAGACATGACTTATTGACGACTTACGACTTATGACTAATTATAATTGAATTCGATTTTGGTAAATTTGATTCAAATTTCTACTTGGCTAATGGCAAAATAAATAAATAAATAAATATCCTTGGACAAATCACACGAATTGAATCTAACCCCAAAGTAAGCAAATTATATGCTTGTGTTATGGGTGTTAGTCAACGATTCTAATACATAGAAATACTTAAATAGATACCAGAATGCCAACGTAAATGCCAAAACAGAAAGAAATAAAAAAAAGAAAAAAAAAATTATTTGTGTTTCGTAAACCGTCATTCAGTTGTTTTGTTGTCTCCCCTTAGCTAATTTTTTTTATTAATATTTTTTAATTACATATATTTTATTAAATTCGTGCTCATTTATTCTTCTGCTTCCAAGTGCTTCTTGGCAATGTTTATGCCGAGTTACCTACACTACAACATAAAAGTGAAATTGATCGATAGCAAAATCTTAGGTATGTGGAGTTGTCAAAAACAAACTCAAACTCTCTTTTTGTCTCTACGATGAGGCTAGTCCGGTGAACTACGTATAGCCCGCCCCGTACTATCGTTTTTTTTATCTGTTTTTCAGTTATTTTTTTCAAAACTGTTACTTCAATGTATTTTTTATGGAAACAAAAAATCTCTAGGATTTATCTGGAGTAAAAGTATGTAATTAATATATTATTTTTTCGAATGTTCATTTATTACACATTACATTTATTCAGGACTAAGATGAAGCCAAAAATGATATATTATTTAAATCTATGCGTAATTTTAGGTACTAGTTACCCGGATGACTTTGTTTTCACTCTTGAATTGACATGAGTTTGAAAGCTCTATCTGAAAATGACACTTTAAAATTTGACATTGAGACGGATCAATTTTGAATATAATTATTCAGAAATATCGCCCCTGTGGTCTGGCGTTTCAGGTTGGACTTGACTGCAAGAGCGGGACATCTTATTCGATTTCCAGGTCGGGCAACAAAAAAAATTTGGTTTTTCCAATTTTTTAATAAAAAAACGTTACTTAGGTCATGTGCCCAGTTAGCGATAGGCTTGTCACTAATCACATTATAGGACTTAGTACCATCTTCTAGTCGTGGGTGCCCTGGTGTGCCTTTGCGTACCATTTCGGGGATATGAGCGTGAAGATACTTTTATTCAGAAATATTTACCACTACAATATCTGCATTAATTGTCGTAGTATTTAAAAATAGCACCCCTAACAAAAGTGGATTTGACATACAATATGACATCATTAAAACGCCTGACGCACCAAAAAATCTGGAATAAACTGTGATATTTTTCAATACTGGTTATAAAATTTGTTATAAAACATTACGTCGGTGATCCGCCGACCTTCATTACATGTCAATGTTTGAACTGTAAAAGTTTTATAGTCAGATTTAAAGATAACCAGGAAATATAAATATCGGATACTATTTGCGTAGATCGTATAAACCACATCGTTTTGGTAACGTATAAATTTACCACTCAATAAGACGGTTGTTTGATATGTTTTTATAACAAAGTGCTTTTCAAGGCTACCACAGTATTTATACCTCTTATAAAATTGCAAATAGTTGTCTGTATGTTAAAAATAATTCGAATAACACTTAGATTTGCTTTTGCGACGCCTTTAAAACTAAAACTTTTAAGATATTGCATAGCTTCTATTCCGGGCTTTGAGTGTGGAGACCTAATCTAGAAATTCCGTAACGAAAATAACCTAACACCTCCCACTCCGGCCGGCAAAGCGTTGATACTTAGTTTTCCATCTATCGATGAATAGCAGAACTTTTAATGATTTTTTGATCACGCTTGTCTCTTTAGTTCAGCAACGCACTTCAAAGTGGCATTGGTTGTATCGGCGTTACTGCGCACGCGTAATCCCCCTCTTCGCCCTGCAATTTGGTGACTCATGCCTGCTTATGCAAATGCTTTACCACGGCAGTCTCCGAGTGCCACGCGTCTTTTTTTACTTTTGTCTGTATGTTCAAGCATTAAATTATAGGGCCAATTTTTGTTGGTTGCTTTTGAATAAAAAAGATCATAATTAAGATAGATAAGATACTAACGAATATTTTATCTTCCACTAGCTGAGCCGGCAGACGTTGTTCTGCTATTTTTTAATGTGATTTAAGTAAAAACAAAAGGGTGAGTCACCCTCATCACTTAGGGGTATGAAAAATAGATGGCCGATTCTCAGACCTACTCAATATGCTCCAAAAATTTCATGAGAATTTGTCAAGCCGTTTCGGCGGAGTTCAATCACGCACACCGTGACACGAGAGTTTTATAATATTAGGTTAGAAAAAATATAATTATTGATTGCCGTACAGAGAAAGCCCTGGACGTAAGCTAGCGTAAAAACAATTTCCATGACACGTAACTTGTAAATTTAGATAGTACTCATATGCTCGTCACTCGGACGATATCATTTGGGGTTTTAACACCCACGACTGCTGGGAAGATAGTAGTCAAAATGATATAAATATGTCATCGCCTTTGTAGTCTAGCGGTTCAGGTGTTGGACTTGACTGCATGAGGTCTCGGGTTCTTATCCCGGGTCAGGCAACAGAAAGAAAATTTGGGTTTTCCAATTTTCTAATAGAAAAACTGTTGCTTGGGATTAGATATGTGCCCGGTTGGTAATAGCTTGCCACCTATCACATTGTAGGGCTTAGTGTCTTCGCCTAGTCGTAGGTTGTGCCTCTGCCTACCTCTTCGGGGATATGGGCAGTGCAGATACTTACTTTTTATACCGGTCTAAATACAAAGCAAATCTTATTCAAAATAAGTTTTCATTTTACAGTTCCGAAGAAGAAAATTGCGTTCTTTTTCCTGAATCAGGGCAGTGTAATGGAAAACAGAGTGGAAGGGACCGTAATCAGCCCATAATCGAATCTAATAAAGGGCGTCAGAGTAGACTCAGTCTGCTATATTCCCAAAATGCGCTTACTGAGTTCCTGTGTAACAAAATTTAGGGCACTTAGGACACTTTAATTTAGGTTTATTAGGTATGCGCTGAGTGGTCTTATGTTTTTTCGACAGGCTTCTGTTCTATATTGCCGTCTGGAGTAGATTTTTACAAAAACATAGTGAAATAAAATATATAGATACGGAACTATAAAAATGGTTTTGAAGCGGTTCAAAATGAATTTATTATACAAGAGGAGGCAAACGGGCAAGTGGAAGTGATTACCCCCGCCCACGGACATCCGCAACACCAGGAGTAACACAGATGCGTTACCGACCTTTAAGGAATGAGTACGCTCTTTTCTTGAAGGTCCCTAAGTACCTAAATGCTATAATAAAAAAAACGGATTATTTTTCCTACTTTAAATATTCTTAAACTCAAATAATTCGTCTGTTTTTCTTTTCCTTAATATTATTATTCTAATATTTGGATAGACATACTCGTAATGATAGTTTTATTCTGTAGACGGCATGATAATTTTCCAGTTGCTCTAAGTTTCGCTCTTTGACTCAAACCGTCTTATTAAGGCCCCATACTTAGTCAGCCAGAAGAGCCAATCACCGCACTCCCTCGTGCCATGACTACTGTGAAATATTGCGCTCTAAAGTAAGCTTCTTAAGCGACAAATCACTATTTTTGACACTATAAAAGTAATTTGAAAAAAAGTATAAAAACTGAAACACTTATCTTTTAGGTATAGTATTTATCTATGTTTATGTTAAATGTAGTGTCGATATTTTCACAATTGAAGTAGACAGTTGGGTTTTGCTTTCAAAAAAGGGTTAACTTTTTGATTTTTTTCTATCAAGCAAAGTGAAATGAATCGTGTTTTGGAAACACTAGTCTTATAAAGCATATTCATGTTAATCTTGTGTATTTTTGTTACCAAGATCCCTGATTTCTTTGTATGAAAAAAACAGTAAACAGCTGACGTATTTTAGCGTATATGGCCCCTTAATAAACATCGACTAACGTGGGAGAAAAATTTAGTTGATATTATAGTCTGTATCATATTGTAAGTAAGACTATAAGACCAGGCTGAGCCTTGGAGTAGGTACTTTCTTAAGATTTAGTGTAGTAACCTAAGTAGTAATAGTCCTTCTAATAGTACTAATAGTCGTTTCCAATATGTGAACTCGCCCAAGCTTAATTCGGGAACCTTGTTCAGTGGTATTTGTACTATGGTTTTCTCGTTTCAGTGATTTTAATTTTATAATTAAGGGTCCATATACGCTAAAATACGTCAGCAGTATCATGTTTTTTTCATACAAAGCAATCATGGATCTTGGTGACAAAAATACACAAGATTAACATAAATATGCTTTATGAGACTAGTGTTTCCAAAACATGATTCATTTCACTTTGCTCGATAGAAAAAAAATCAAAAAGTTAACCCATTTTTGAAAGCAAAACCCAACTGTCTACTTCAATTATGAAAATATCGGCACCAGCTTTAATATAAACATAGATAAGTACTATACCTAAAAGATAAGTGTTTCAGTTTTTATACTTTTTTTCAAATTACTTTTATAGTGTCAAAAATAGTGATCTGTCGCTTAAGACGTTTACTTTAGAGCACAATATTTCATAGTAATCATGGAACGGGGGAGTGCGGTGATTGGCTCTTCTGGCTGACTAAGTACAGGGCCTTAAGTGATAGTATACTAGTCGATTCAATTTTAACAACTGCCGAGAGTTGAAATCAAAATCTTGTGGTGTATGAAATAATTTGGTATGAAATTGTTTTATTCATCTTTATAACAAGTTATTTTATATTTTATTCACTTCCATGTCAGCTTTTTTATGTCTACACTAGCTGTAGCCTTAGGCTTCGCTCGCGTATTTATAATTTGTCTTACACGATTAAACCATTTCATATACTGTGATTAAAAGCTCCTTTTTTTCTTTTTGTTTTTCCTTTTTTAAATTTTAATCAAATTTTAGTAGGGATATTTCAGAATATCGGAAACGTTGGGACAAATCTAACTAAACTTTAAAGACTTATGGTGAATATTAATAACCTACCCACAGATAAAGATAGGCCTTTTAAGAGTTTGTTGCTAAGTAATTTTTAGTCTGTTACCTAGTAAGTTGCCTGGTAACTAATCTAAAGTAGCCCTATCTCTTATCTTGCACAAGTTATCAACATTGGCCGTTTATAGGTATAAATCGATCGCGCGTATCGTAAGTTACAATTACATACTTAAAGACACATAGTCCAGTGAAGGTGTAAAAACCTCGCGGTTTCAAAAGCCATTAAAATAAAGACAGATACAAATACCAACAGATGAGTGGCGATAACTGTTGCATAGTCCGCTATATATAGCTTCAAGCCATATTTGTAGCGATAGATACGAGTGGCTAACAATAATTTTACGGCTGGTAACATCACTGACAGCCAGTTTCCGTTGTAGAATACGATCTGTCATCACGTCATAGGTAGGAAACGTTCGTAGTTAATGGTTTTGTCTGGAAGTATACGATTGGTGCAAGTCGTTTCGTTGCTATTTTTTGACGACTGTCCACAAAAGACTCTATGAAGGGTTTGAAAGTCATAGATATAAAAGAAGAAGAAGAAGACTCTATGAAGGAATTTTTTTTACGAAACACTGTGTTTTATATACAGGAAATACCTAGTAGGGTGGCGTTGCCAATAAACCGGATCCGAAATCGGAATCCGGAAATAGAGACAACATATCCGTGGTTGTCACATTCCTATGCTAATATTTATTTACGTAAGTTTCACTATTTCTATTGGATGTGTAGATTTATTTTTTTTTGTTGGAAGGGAAACAAGCGGACGGATTTCGTGATGCTATGAAAGTTACGCCGGCTAGACACTAAAGGTGGTAATGGTGCGGTGGTATGGTGTGGTGTAGTAGGTATATCTGTTCATAATCTCCCACCACATCTAGAGATTGATTCGGATCTGTCATCGCAGGTTAAATGTCGGTTTTATCTGAGGTTCTAATACAGTCTCATGATAATATTGACATTTTTTCATGGATATTATCCAAGGGTGGTGTCAAGAGTTTCCGAAACTGGCGTGTTTGTATGAAAAGGCTAATGAATGTGAAGAAAGCTAGACAGGTTTGTCAGGATCGTGAGGTCTGGTACTCGATACTCTCTGCCTATCTCGTAAAGGACCTGGCGTGAAGATATGTATTTACATTAATTTACAAAAATTATTTACAAAAATTACATACATACATAGATATGTATGTATGTAATTTTTGTTCACGAACAGAACATTAATAAAACCGGTTAAATCCTGATTTTAAATATAAGCAGAATATCTATGTACACAATAAACATATAAATCCGTCTTATAACAGACACAGTATTAAGAATTCTACCAGTAGTCCAACTCCTTTGTTATTGAATTCATGCCGACATTTTATATACCTACTCACGGCAAGTCAGTCAAGGGTCAGGGTTGTCAAATAATAACATTTTAAACATTTCATCTAAAAGTTTTATTTTAAAATGGCAAACAAAAAAATGTGAAGTTAATAATGAAACCGATGATGGTCTTGCTGAAGTTTCGTCCACAAAATTTTCATCCACAATGGACGAAACGACACCTTTTATTTTATTATTTTTTTCACCGACGATTCATTCACTATCAAATTATTGAAGTTGTTTAGTACAGTCAGATAAAAAAGTTTTATGCTAATGAACAATATAATACCAAAAAAAACATAATACATATAGGTATATGTGACAACAGCTACATTGATTTGGCATTACTTACTATTTTTAATCACAGATATAATCAATTCAAACTAAATGTTTTTTATATAATATTGGAAGTTAAACAAGCAGACGGATTTCCTGATGGTAAGAAATTCACGTCGCCTAGAGACACCAAAGGTGGTAATGGTGCGTTGCCAACCTGAGGCCGGGATGTAAGGCATCGAGCAAAAGTCAGTTTACCGGCTACCTTACCCTCCAACCGGAACACGTCAACAGCAGGCATTGACGTTATGGCGGCAGGAATAGGTAAGGCGGTGGTACCAATCCGGGCGAATCGTTGCGAGACTTTACCACCTAGTAAGATGTCACGATGTTAGTGACGGTGAGCCTATGCTCGCCTTTTACGAGCTGCCTGGCAGGAAGCCAAGGGGAATGTAAAATCATTCATAATGTATAATTCGCAGTATGTGATATATTTATGAATCCATTATAAAGCTTTTTTGCTTCGTACCGCACATAGGAGTGAAATAATTTTCACCATGCTATCCATAAAATATTTTGATTTGTTTTACCCACTTTAACTTTATACTAATTACTATTATGTGCTAAACTTCATCATTCGTGTAAAAAAAAAAATTAATGAAATCTTGAGTAAATGGTGATTTTGATGTATCAATTTATATATAAAAGTTTAAAACATATACCTAAATGGATCGCTTTATTTTGTTAAAGCTTTGTATCTGACTGTATAAATTTTTTTTAATGGTGCACGAATCGACAGTGGAAAAATAATAAAATAAAGAGGTGTCGGTTCATCCATTGTAGATGAAAAAGCAAGCCATCCAGCTTATTAACGAATAAAAACGGAACACATTCTGTAAACCATTATAAATTTACAAGACAGCAAGTATTACATTATAATAAAATATACTATAAGTTATAACATATTTTTTAACAAATAACGAGTGCAAACCCTTCTAGATAGAGAGCGCAAACTGTATGGAGTTTGCGCTCGCCAACCCTGCCGCTCGCTTCCCCGCGTTCCCGCCAGCGTTGCTCTGTGCAAGTACATGAGTCGGCCGACTGTTAGTATTAAGACTGTGTAACAGATATTTGCTTTTTGATAACTTAGGTACCTGGCCGGTACAAAAAAATAAAAACACATTTTACAGAAAAAACTAATCAAAGTATATTGCTTTTAGTTTTCAACTGGTACCGGCTAAAATCTGTGAAAAGAAAATGAAAATTCAAATGAATATGCCTACGTAGACAGAGATTGCTGAGCGCCATATTTTGTCCCTAAATTAGATTTTTCTTGGGCTGGAAAATACTTAGTTATTTCAAAGGCTTACGTTCCGAAGAACTTTATGTTCATATTCCTTTTTGTAATATAGAATAGATATTAAAATTCCACGAGCTTTTCTAGCGAGGACTGCGGCTTTGGTAACCTTCATGCCAATTTTAAAAAATCATGTTTGTACATTAAACGAATATGGATTTGATAAAAAACGACGGGTCGCACTCTGGGAGTGCCGGCAGAAGTAAAAACTTGAATATTAACGCTCTGCATTTTTTGATATTTTGGAATGGTTAGTCAACAATTTTGCACAAATTGCTTTAATTAGCAGTACGAAAATACTATCATTTATGTGGTAAAACACAATATTCATTTATTGCGATTTCGTACACAAACATGACAACACGGATATTCGCGCAAGCGCCGCCGTCTTACGAATTTTCGATCAGGTCACGTGTCCTGACGCGAGTTTAGAAGTTTTTAGCCATTACAAAAAAGTACGCAACACCGCTAAAGAAGTTTTCACTTCAAAAATAATTTCAATTCCATGTTTGAATGAATGGGAGCTCCCACTATTGTACAAAATTTTCACAGTGGTTTCCAGAATACATCTAATTACCTGCTGTTCAGCTGCGTATATCACAGTCTTGAAATGTCGTTGCTATGACATTTGGACGAACAGATAGATAGACATGTCACATCGGATTTCGTATTTGGGATTCGGCTACGATACCCTAAAAAAGCACATGGGCGCAATATGGGCACCACCAACTAATAGCTAAGTAGCTGACACTATTCTATAGAGACTAGTGTAGGGAAAAAACATATGACACTAGCTAAGCTGACAAACTTTGTTGTTTTTACTATGAACATGGAATTATTTGGTTTCACATGAATCTTCTCCTGATAATGAATAACACAACAAAAATAATCAACCGTCTGTTCACGCGTGATGCCATAACCTAGAAAAATGGGAATTCTTTTTTGATATCCTACTAGCCAACCCGGCGAACTTCGTACCTTTTGACATTGATAGCTACTGACGCTATGTATAGGAAAAATTAAAATATTGTTTTTCTATCTTCCCTGGGATTTTCTTAGTTTTTCTGTTCTCTTAGAAAGATCGTATACCTTTCTCCTGACGATAACTGGAATAACAAACAAATAATTAGCAAAATTAGCCCATCGGTTAAGGTGTTATGTGATAACCACCCGAAATGGTAATTCACCTTTATAAAATACATAGATATGAGATAAGACTAGCTGAGCCTACAAACGTTGTCCAGTCAGAATTCGAATATCAAACTGCCATTGAAATTTGAATTATTGTTAGTTGTTCTTAAATTTTCTTAGATCTCCTTAGTTTCTTTAAGCTTATACCTAATTATTTTTTTATAGTAACCTTCCACAATGATTAACACAAAAAATAGTGAAACCGCTTCAGTCTATCAATCGTGATGCGGTGACAAGGGAAATCTATATATTAATACGTGATGCCAAAACTTTGAATCCCTTTTTACGAAAATTGCGCGGACGCGGGACCATAAAATTTAGCACACTTATAGATTATGTGTAGGAGAAGTGCAGAACGCTAATATTTTTTAATAATAATGCTTATAAAATACATTAAATCAATATATAAAACATTACCTACACTACCATGCATTTGACACACACAAATAAATATATTGATGACAACGATAAAAGATCACAGATGGTGCACTAAAAAGTTTGGAATCAAAGTAGTTGGTCTTGAGAAATGAAGATCGCGTTCTTAACAACAAGAAATTAAAATTTGTTGTGGCCGAATTTCGACCAATTGGCAGCCACTACTTAGTACATATTAATTTTGAGAAACTTATCAACTACCATGAATTAAAATAACAATTTAATTCCTAATTTGACCTAGTTTTATTTGTCAATAAAAGCTGCAATTATATTTACTATTTGTTTAATAGAAATGCGGAAATTGCGGAGTGTTTCCATATAGTTTGTAAATAAAATAAGTTTTATCAGAATCGAGTTACTCTTAATAAAGCGGGGGATATAGTGGTGCCTGCGGCCTTCTACCTTATTATATCCGTACCCGTAATACTCGTATGATATTTTCACGTAGTCGATTTAAAAACTGGCTCTCGAGAAATGAATTCGAAAGTTGTCGAATGAAAATCGATTGCCAATAACAACATTTCAAAAATTCTGAGTAAAACCAAAACAACTCGATATGTATAAATTAGAATAATTTATCTCGAAAAGTTTCTAGGCGTTTTTCCAAAGCAAATCAGTTAAAACTGTTCCGACTAACGCCGTGACATCTGACTAGGTGGTAGAGTTTCGCAGCGACTCCCCAGGATTGCTACAAACTACCACCGCCCTATCTATTCCTGCCACCATCTTTAACGTCAGCATTTGCCGTTGACGTGTTATATTAATTGTTTTCTTTCATTGACTAGGTAAGTTCTCCTGACAAATCACTATATGGTATAAAACAAAGTCGCTTCCTCTATCCCTATGTCCCTTTGTATGCTTAGATCTTTAAAATTACGTAACGGATTTTAATGCGGTTTTTTAAATAGATAAGGTGTTTGAAGAGGAAGGTTTAAATGTATATTTTATACCCGTGCGAAGCCTGGACGGGTCACTAGTAGGCAATAAAGTAAAATCTATTGTAATATTCTGGGCAACAATCTACAGCTAAGAAATTATAATTTTATCAAAACTTTTTCCGCCTTATTCCAAAACGAGGTCTAAAAATAGTACCGAGTTTAGTACCAGGTTTAAACCATGAACTATTAAAAACGTTATTACAAAACGAGGTTTGACGTTTGTCCTTGGACTATCTATGGTACTAAAGTTAGACCCAAAGAGTAAAGTAACTGTCCATAAAGGAAAAGAGAAACCTCTTTGCCGATTT
>NJDD01011664.1:0-10175 GCA_002245505.1 Calephelis nemesis
GTGATTGAAAATGCACTCCGTGTTATCTGAGCCTCCGCTATAGATGATTTTGCCTTTTTTGCTTTTTACTCACTTTATTGCTTGAAATGGATTTCTGTAGTATTATGGAGAATGCTTTTTGTTCCTTATTTGCCTTTTGATTCTTCATTTATTCAACGCTTTGGAGAAACAAAAGAGTACAGTCATACTCGGATTTTTTTCCCGTATATCACGTTTTAACTGACTAGAAAAAAGAGGTATTCAAAACACATCGAACTTTCACAGACTATTACATAATATGATATGTGTAATAGTCTGTACGCATTACATATGACATATATGCAATAGCGATATAAACATAACGAATCTATAATGGTTTTGTTGTTTCAACTTTGGGTACGGAACTCTAAGAATATATTATTATAAAGAGAAAATCAATATCAGAAACCACCAAAATATATTCATATTTAGCCTTAATAGATTAAGAAAATAAATTAGCGGTTCAGGTGTTGGACTTGACTTCATGAGGTCCCGGGTTCAATTCCCGGGTCAGGCAACAAAAAAATAGTGTATTTCCAATTTTCTAATTAAAAAAAATGCCCGGGATTGGATGTGTGCCCGGTTGGCGATAGGCTTACCACCTATCACGTTATAAGACTTAGTGTCTTCGGCTAGTTGTGGGTGCCGTGGTTTTGCCTCTGCCTACCTCTTCGGGCGTGAAGATACTTACTTACTTAATAGTTCGTTTATCACATAATATGGTATAGATTTTAGTCCGTATACCATATATGGTATACAATACCATATTATTGTACCGTCTTTTACAATCAGGAAAACCGTATGCTTGTTCACTGTCTTGTACTATTAAAAAAATTGTTGCTTTTACATACTACTAAGTGCTAAAATACGCGGGTAATCTAGGACCGGATAAAAAGCTACGTTTATCATATTCAAAAGATTTTTAAGGATACAATTACTGTAAGATGCGGGTGTATCCGGAATTTTCCGTGTTGGTTTAGGGCTCCTTTGAAGAAGGCTATTTGCTGTACCTGTGCCAATCAGATCGTAAATTGTAATAGGCATCGTCTGTTTGCTGTCACATTATGACTATTATGAATAATTGAATGGATGAATGAGTGAACGAATAAGTATGCACTTAAATTTACAAAAATAGACTCTTTCACTTACAATATTTAACTTAAGGTACACAAAGTCGTTCGGTATTTCATCTCACATCAAAGGAAATGGGCCAGCGATAGTGGTACGCCTCTACACGTGGCCCATTGAAAACGTAAATGTGGTACGATAGCCAAGTTTAATATTTAGTATGTGCATTTTTGTATGTCCCTTAAAAGAATAAAAATAATATATAGGCACGGGCTTCAAGTTCCGATTAGAAAAACCTGAAATGTTTATTATGTGAACGTGAAATCTAAATTAAAAAAAAATTAGACAAAGATAACATTATCCTGTACTTCAGGTACATCAACTTAGTCCAAAGTTTTAGAAATAATTTGTCACGGTGTATTATTTAATTTTTACCCGACAAAAAAAAATGCTATAAGTTTAACGTATCTGTGCATGTGTTTGACTGTAGCATCATAATTTTTAAACGTATATATCGATTTCCATGCGGATTTTTGTGTAAAGGCTTAAGTGCTTAGTACGGTTTAAGCATAACATTTTAGTGTTCTCAAGTGTTATTAAAAACTTTGAATTTTTATTTTATTATTAAATTACCAGCTACTTTCAATCAAAACTCTGTTACCAGGTACATTATTGCATGTAATTATTAAAATTGTTGGTAAATTTTCTTTGTATATACCTATTAGCACCTCAGTTACAAACATTGAGTATTTAGGTCATCTGGCCTTGCCATCCACGCAACTGAAAATTTTGCCCACTCCCCCCATTGACCGGATGCTGTTAATAAGTCACAAAAATTCGGGGTTTATGTGTACATATACATCGACAACTGTTTGAGACCTATTAATTAAATTTGAAAAGGAGGAAGTAATGTGTTTTTATGTATGTAATCAATTTCTCCGACATTTCTTAATAGATTTTAAAACCTCTATTGTTAATTGAAAAATCGTATTTCTGAGATAGTCTTCTTGCCACCAAGTGTAGATCTGAAGATGGAGTCTTAGGGAAACCAAGGAATATATTAACTTTTTGTGAATTTAGATAATTTACTCCGCTTAAACTGCTAAATTCAATATTGTAATTAAGTTAAGAAGCTTCAATTAAATATACCAAATTTCATTTATCAAATTAATTTTAGCATTGAGAAGAGGTCAGGAGTAATTCGAAATTGTTCGTATAATATTACATAATAGGCTACTTTGACAGTTTTTTAATTTTGACTTGGCTGAAACACCACCGCATGTGTAGATTGCTGCTGCACTTAATACTTCCACGTCCGTCCTGCAAAACGGACGGATGGTAACTGAACGAGGCCATCGTGTAGTTGTGTTCAATCATCTCTGGGCCATCGGGCAGAACCATCACTGGGCCTTGAATTTTAAATTTTTTAAATTATTTTTTCCCCGTGTTAGTCCGGGCTCCTTTGCAGAATAGATCATCTGCCTTCCTGATAGGCAGCTCGTAAAACAGATTTCCTGGGGTGAGAAATTCACGCCGCCTAGAGACACCAAAGGTGGTAATGGTACGTTGCCAACCTGAAGTCGGGATTTAAGGAATCCACCAAAAGTAAGTTTACCGGCTACCTTACCCTACGAACCGAAACACGTCAACGGCAAGCATTGGACGTTATGGTGGCAGGAATAGGTAAGCCGGTGGTACCAATCCCGGCGAGTTGCTGCGAAACTCTACCACCTAGTAGGATGTCATGGTGTTAGTTACGGCAAGACTTTTATAATCTGCCTAGCAGGAAGGCAGATGGTCTATTCTGCAAAGGAGCCCGGACCAAAACGGGGTTTATTTGTATTGTTTACTTACTTATATAAGATCAGTGTATTGCCTATAATTGAAACTTTATTATGTACTTATTTTTGAATGTGTTTTATTAATATTTTAGTGTTTGTCTTGTAGGATGTGCTTTAAATAAATTGAGCGTGACAATGATGAAATGAGAGTTCCGAAACTATGATAGTTTTTTATGTATGAGATATCAAAAAAGCATATGGTACCTACTACTGATGGAGGGATAGCCATAGCTGATACTCATCATATATCGCTGTCTTGTTACCAGGATGTAGGCCTTTTGTACTTGTCTACCGGTTACACTACTCTCCGAGCCGGAACATGACAGAGTCCTTACAGCGGTAGGAATAGGCGAGGCGGTGGATCCCTACCCGGGCAATTTGCTGCTCAGCACGAGTGGTCCTATTAGTATTGACCAATTTAACCCTTGCTCGCTTTTTACGAGCTGCCTGGCAGAAAGGTCTATTCTACATAGGTGACCAGTTACAGAGAAAAAACCCGTACCAGTACTATATGGATATAATAACGTGGATGGATGTAGGTACCCGGCGAGACCAAGGTTCAAATTCCACGATCAGATCACTCGGATATTATCCGAGGGTGGTGTCAAGATTCTCCGAAACTGGCGTGTTTGTATGAAAAGGGTAATGAATGTGAAGGAAGCTAGATAGGTTTGTCAGGATCGTGAGGTTTGGCATTCGATACTCTCTGCCTACTCCGTAAGCGACTTGGCGTATAGATGTATAATGTATGTGTGTACCAGTACTATATCATTACATTTTTAGGTTAGGTTATAGATTTGATAGGTCCGTGTGCCAAAGTCACCTTTTTAGTAAAATATTCCAAAATTATTAATTTAAATACGCGGGTATATCCGCAGAAAACGTCAAGTTAACTAATAACAATAGTTAGCTGTAATATGTATCTGGTAAACTTACATTTGCTCGAGACCTAACAACCCGGCCTTAAAATTTAGAAAAATTAAGAAAAAAAGAAACGTTCCGGCCTTAGGTTGGCACCGTACAGTTACCACCTTTGGTGTCTCTAGGTGGCTTGAATTTCTTACCATCAAGATATCCGTATGCTTTGTGCCCTCAAATATCGTAAAGCACGCACACACACACACACACAAATACTATTTCTCCATGCAGGCTCAAAAATAACTCTCAACATAGCAAGTTATATTTTAAATTTCCCTTGTAATGAAAAGCACATCTGGGCTTTGAATTTCGAACGAATTACAAAGAATAGTATGTAAGCCATCCAGAGCACTGGTCCGGACAAAAGATGCCAAGAGTTGGCAATGGAAGAATGGCATAAATAGCGAGCACGAAACAAAAAGGTTTAATGGCGTTCAGACTTCGAGGAACAATGCATCTATCCGGTTCTATCCGGTTATCAAACAAAGGATAAAAATACATGTTGGAGATATTTTATTCTCATATTCTTGAGCTTGATTAGTTCACGTTTTATAATTTAACTAGCTCACGCTGCTTCGCCTGCGTAACTTGGCTTTTACTGCACCGATTTTGATGAAACAAAGCCTATATCAATCAGGGATAATGTACCATTCTAAGGGTGTAAGGATTTTTGAAATCAGTCTAGTAGTTTCGGAGCCTATTCATTTCAAACAAACAAGCAAAAAAAATCAAACATTTCCTCAACGAAGCAAAAATATCGAAGTACATATTGTAATCACGTCTGTTGTGCTTTCACGGATAATTTGCTGAACCAATTTTGGTGAAAAGTTGCATGAAAATAAAGTCTTTCCATCAATTATAGGGTTTTCCGTCCGATCTTTTAATTGATGGAGGACAGCGAAGAAAACTTTAAAATGCGTGAGAGGTTTTTGGTAGAGTTATCTAATAGGCGTAACTTTCTGGCCATAGGACAGCGATGCACCTGTAACATCTTTATGTCACTGGAATTTTATACCATCAAGAGAGCTGTGTACATTTACAAGGTAAAAAGTTATAAATGAAGGCAAAAAGTTGCAAATAAAGGTGGAAAGTTACAAATGAAGGCAAAAACTTACAAATAAAGTAAGAAAGCTACTACTAGCAGTTGGCAGCGGTTTCACAAAAGTTTTAAACTTTTCCGAGAACCTACTGATAAACAAAATGGAATTAAGTTTGTGTCCAAGGTCTTATTTATCTTGACCGCCTCGTTAGTCGAGGGGCTAGCATGCACATCTAACTCTAACGACTAACCGCGAGGCTTAGGTTCGACTCCCGACGAAGGCCGCATTCGTGCGATGAACATTTATTTAATAACATGACTACCACCCATAACATTTACTATAAGCATATGATTTCCTTACTTTAGGGCTGGACTGAAATTGTATAACTTGTCAAGATTATACACTTAAATAATTTCTGTGTCAAAATGCGTTAAAATCAATTTTTCCATTTTCCAGCCTCAACGGAAAATAGAGTTGTTTGTGTCTCTTCTTCTCAATCCCTCCCATCATTACTCCTAAACGAATTGATTTCGATGGGGATTTTTTTAAACCTTCGCCATATTATCCATAAACATGGACTAACGCAGGAGTAAAATTAGATTGATATTATAGTCTGTATCGCATTTTAATAAGGATACTAGGAATATGTAAGAAGGTACGATACCTGGTTGAACCTTGGAGTACTTTACTCCGTGTTTATTAATAAGATAGTAGGTGATTAAGATCATTCTTAGTCACATTATGGATAGGTTTTGTCAGTTATTCTTGAATTTGTTTTTTTTTTATTATTACTGCACATTCTCGCATTAAAAATATTAGTAGAGATGCAAGACACTCCAGACCGTACATAAAAGGAGATCGGCTTAAAAGTATTGCATAAATACAAAAAAACAAAGAGCTTTAATTATGTTCAGACCGAACAATGGTTCGATCTTTCCGGTTATTAAAGAGATAAAAATATGCACTGGATGTCTTTTATTCTTCTACTATTCTTAAGCTTGATTTAATAATTTTAGTGGTCATCTTACATTTTTTTATAATGTTGGAAGGTAAACAACCAGATGGATTTCTTGATAGTAAGAAATTCCCGCCGCCGAGAGACAACAAAGGTGGTAATGGTGGTGATGGTGGATGTTAGGCCTCGAGCAATAGTAAGTTTACCGGCTACCATACCCTCCGAACCGGAACTCGTCAAGACGTTATGAAGGCAGGAAAAAGTAAGGCGGTGGTACCAATCCAGGGTACCCACTGCTAGCTACAGAGACCTAGTCCCAAAGTGTGATAGGTGTTAAGTGGCCACTTGTCCAATCCTAGGCAATGTTGTCTTTTAAAGTCTAGTAAATAAAAAAAAACGTTTTGAATTACCCGACCAGGGAATCGAACTCGAGATTTCATGTAGTCCACGAAAGAACTAGACTAGACTAGACTTAGGTATCCCAGCCGTTCCTTATATCTTGAGGTTACCCTACTTAAACCGGAACACGACAATCATGAGCCATGACCTTAAAATGAGGACAAAAGGTTAGATTAATTTTAATTCGCAGTAAAAAAGCACTTTACATGAGTAAATACGGAAAATAGAGTTTACCCAAGACATTGCGGACTTGGGTAAATACTAAACCGGTATTTGGGTTGAATTTGCATATTTTCAAGTGACCCGCTTATCCGGGAATAAATGATAATCCCTGTGTATTATAAGTATTCCAGGGTTAGCACGAATGAAATTGTAATATTCAAAATTTTATAATGACAATGAAATTTTTTAGTGGCCTCTGTGGTCTAGCGGTTCAGTTGTTGGACTTGACTCCATGAGGTCCCGGGTTCGAATCCCGGGTCGGGCAACAAAAAGAAAATTGGGGTTTTCCAGTTTTCTTATAAAAAAATATTGCTCGGGATTGGATATGTGTCCGGTTGGCGATAGGCTTGCCACCTGTCACTTTGTGGGACTTAGTGTCTTTGGCTAGTTGTGGGTGCCTTGGTTGTGCCTCTGCCTACTTCTTCGGGTATATGGGCGTAAAGATACTTTTTTTGATAATGACACAATGATAATATTATAATTGCGACATTCTGTCTGTTTATTACGCTTTCACGGCTAAACCGCTGGGCTAACTTTGATAAAATTTGATATTTATCTAGTTATAAACCTGACTTCAAAGTCTATTCAAAACATACATAGGCGAAGTCAACCTAAAAGGACTGGAAATCAATGGAGAAGTGGAGGTGCCACCAAGGGTTCCCCGTGTTGGTCCTGGCTCCTTTGCAGAAAAGACCATCTGCCTTCCTGCCAGGCAGCTCGTAAAAGGCGAGCATAGGCTTACTGTCACTAGCATCGTGACATAATATGACTGGGTGGTAGAGTCTGCAGCGACTCNNNCTTATCTATTCCTGCCGCCATAATATCGTAACGTGTTCCGGTTTGGAGGGTAAGGTAGGAGGCAAACTTGCTTTTGCTCGAGGCCTAACATTCCGGTCTCAGGTTGGCAACGCACCATTACCACCTTTGGTATCTAAAGGCGGCGTGAATTTCTTACCATCAGGAAATCCGTCTGCTTGTTTGCCTTCCAATATCATAAACAAAAAAAACTCACTCCCCCTAAACATTAATCTTAGACCGCCCCTGGAAATATTTAAATACAGATTGTAAACTAAACTTAATAAACACGCATTTCATTTAACACAGAAATCATTCGTCGGATTATAATAAGTTGCCTCTGTGGTCTAGCGGTTCAGTTGTTGGACTTGACTGCACAAGTTTCAAATTCCGGGTCGGGCAACAAAAAGAAAATAAGGTTTCTCCAGTTTTCTGAAAAAAAATTAAATAAAAAAATATTCCTCGGGATGGACATGTGCCCGGTTGGTGATAAGCTTGCCACCTATAACACTGTGGGACTTAGTGTCTTCGGCTAGTCGTGGATGCGTTGGTTGTGCCTCTGCCTACACCTTCAGGGATATGGGCGTGAAGATACATTAGGATTATTATAATAATAATAATAATATGGTAACATGGTCCACCTGGCAATCATAGCCTATCTTTCTAAAAACTAATCATCAAAATCAATTGTCTATTGGCCGAGTAATGGTTTAAAAAAATACAAAAATAAAACATACAGTCGAATTGGAAACGAAACACCTCCTTTTTTTGTATTCGGTAAAAAATTGTCCCCAAAGATGAAGGCAGAGGCACAGTCAAGGCATTCACGACTAGCCGAAGACACCAAGTTCCACAATGTGATAGGTGGCAAGCCTATCGCCAACCGGATACATATCCAATCCCAGGCAATGTTATTTTTTATAGGAAATTGATAATACTCATTTCCTATTTTTGTAGCTCGACCCAGGGATCGAACAAGGGACCTCAAGAAGTCAAGTCTGAAGACCACAGAGGCGATTAGTTACAAAGTATTCTAAGATAAACATTACAATTAGGTTTATATCTCATGATACCGTATTACAAGGATACCACTAAGCTATCCCTGGGGATGTTACCTGAAGATAGTTCAAACTCGACTTAGATTAGTTACTAAACTGAGGAACATTTAACAAAATAGATAGGTCCCGCCATGGAGGGAAATAAATGTAAATAATAAACTATTGACCGCGACTTTGCCTGCGTATAATATTTAACAGCAGTTTAGCCACAAAAGCGTAAGAGATTGACAGACATACAGACTGTCGTATTTATGAGCAACTTACCCAGGACTTCTCCATCTTAGAGATGGTAAAACATAGACTAGAACAGTTTCATACAAACTTTCATCTCTCCTTTTAGCCTAATATTAGTCTTGATATATCTTTATATACATAATTCTCATGTTCGTATGTTTGTCACTGAACTCCTTCTAGACGACTGGACTGATGTTGATGAAACTTTTTGTGTGTGTTCAAGCGAATTCGAGAATGGTTTAGATTCACAATTTGGTCTCCTAGAAAAGGTTTTTTAATTACTTTTTAAAGTTGTTGATTATGGAATGTTTCACATCGGATCCGACAGACTGCGCTACTGTCGAAGCATTAATGTCAAGTGATACGAGGTTTACTGGTTCAGCTAGTATTATAAAATTACGTGTGACGTTCTTTGTCTGCGATAGACTCTAAACTACTTAACCGATTTCAATTAAATTTGCACAGCTGAGTTTGATTCAACTTGAAAAATAAGATAGCCTTACATCTTAATTTATGATAAAAAAAGATTATCATCCTAGCGAAGCCGACACAGCTTGTACTAGCTTAGTTTAAGAGTTTATTTTAGAAAAATGTAGTTCTTGTTTGAATTCAAGTCTATAACAAATTTCATTAAAATCGATCTACCCAGTTGGTTTAAAAGAGAAACTCTAATTAACAAACAGACTTTCGCTTTTATCACATTAAGTATGAAATGAACCGATTCTAATTTCATTACCATGTAATTTACAAAAAAATACAACTTAAATGGCCATTTCAGACGGGTCAGTTATCTTTTAATCAGTCATTAAGTCGACATGTTTATGCAAATTGTGGCATAATAATTCGTTAAGTTGTTAAGTAAGTTAATTAAGCATCAAGATCAATTTTTCAATTGTCGATATCATCTAAATCGATGTCGTTGGGGAAACCATTATAAAATAACTAAGACTCCTAGTCCCACACTATCCACATATTACAAATAAATAAATATGAAATGAATATGAATATTATGATGAAATTTTGTATAAGAGCACTTTCATCAACATTCACAATTACGTCATCGAAGTACATGAAAATTTTGCATTATTACACATTACTCAAATAACGTATGTCAGATGTTGATAAAACTTAGAGCAACTCAAAATCATTAAGGCCCCATACTTAGCCAAAAGAGCCAATCACCGCACTCCCCCGTTCCATGATTACTATGAAATATTACGCTCTAAAGTAAACGTCTTAAGCGACAAATCACTATTTTTGACACTAAAAAAGTAATTTGAAAAAAAGTATAAAAACTGAAACACTTATCTTTTAGGTATAGTACTTATCTATGTTTATGTTAAATCTGGTGTCGATATTTTCATAATTGAAGTAGACAGTTGGGTTTTGCTTTCAAAAAAGGGGTAACTTTTTGATTTTGTTCTATCGAGCAAAGTGAAATGAATCGTGTTTTGGAAACACTAGTCTTATAAAGCATATTCATTTTAATCTTGTGTATTTTTGTCACCAAGATCCATGATTGCTTTGTATGAAAAAAACATTATACTGCTGACGTATTTTAGCATACATGGGCCCTTAACTACCTTTTCGAAAATAAATTATCAAATCACGACTTGGTATTAAACAT
>NJDD01011669.1:0-23333 GCA_002245505.1 Calephelis nemesis
GAATAAGTTTGATAAATACCCAGACCCGGAAATGTAAACATCTCACTTATGCCTGCCCTCGTCGGGAGTCGAACCCGAGCCTCGCGGTTGGTCAGTTATGCGTGTACATTAGCCACTCGACCAACGAGGCGGTCACTCGATTTTCGATTATATTATCGATTTCTGATTACTTTCAAGTATGAATACGAGTCTCTAATAAACCTATGATTGATGTAAGATTACTAACAACGGTTGCTCGTTTTCGACTATTGATTCTAAACATTTTTTGAAAATATTGGTAACGCTCCGTTACTTTTGAACAAACTACCAATGGTTTAACTGACGGATTACGATTCGTTGGTTATAGGAACCGGGCATAAATGTGGCGATATATGGCAGGTTTTATACTTAAGATTTCAAATGTATACTTTTAAAATTTTTTGGCTAAACAGTCATACAACAGTCTCAAAAATAATTTAAGCTCCATAAAATTTATTTTTAAGCATTCCAGGTTTCATCAGTAACCATCGTCCAGCATTAGGGTGTTATCACCAGCAGGAACTAACAGAACTGGTTAAGTTAAATCTAGTGACCCTGATCTTGATGGGTTTACTAAACAGCAATATAGAATTTAGTCTTCTACCTTTAAACTCCAATATTAGAGTAGCTCAGTGATACCATCACATAATACGAATGTTAATATGTTTGTAAGTTAAATAAGTGCTCGTCATATCTGCAAGATCCCTACCACAGCTAACAAAAAAAAATTAACCGTAACTAAGAAATAGATAACGTCTTCTTTCTTTCGATCGAGATAACTTTCAAACGAAAACAACCACACTATAATTCGTTCGTTTAGAAGGTATAATTTCACAGACAGACACAGACCAGAATACGTACATGTGTCTCCTTTTTTCGTCGAAGATCGAATCTTATGAATAAATATTCCTGGACAAGATACACAAATTGAATCTTACCACAAAGTAAGTAAATTATATGCTTGTGTTTTGGGTGCTAGTCAAAGTCTCTAATACATATGAATACTTAAATATATACCAGAATAAATTTAATAAACACCCAGACCCGGAAATGCAGACATCTAAATGTTTATCACACAAATGCCAGCCCCCGTCCGGAATCGAACTCGAGCCTTGCGGTTGATCGGTGAAGTTAGGTGTGTACGCTAGCCACTTGACGAATGAGGCGGTCAAAAGCGCTTATAAAAGTCAATGGTTTTAAGAATATCAATGAAATAGTAATGGTCAGTTTGGCGCAACTTTCATATAAAAAAAATGAAAAAAATAAGTTTGCTATGTTTTTTATTCGCCCAAATCAAATGACACTAGTTGCCTTATAGCTGAATGCCTTTAGACTTACTTTAAAAATTATACGGGTTATAACTTTTCAAGTAAACTTCATACAAAATTCGGGTTTGCTATGTGTCTATGGAAGTCCCGCCTCTTATTACGTAGTATTTATATACTCTTTGGTAATGGTTACTAATAAAACGGGCACCAACGAGCATTTTATAATGAAAATAAATGTTCCACAAACAGATAAGCCTCCAATTTGACTGGAAATATTGGCTTTAATGGATTCCAATATCATAGACGAGATTAAATAACCATTGCCAATTTATCCGTCTCATGAATAAATATTATATCGAATGTTTTTATCGTTAGATACATCGTGATTTATAAATTACTAGCTGCCCCTTCCGGCTTCGCTCGGATGGTAAATTTTTAGAATAAATTGAGATATAAGCTATCCTATCTCTCAAGTTGGTTCAAACTGCACATGGTGTGCGAATTTTATTATAATCGGTTAAGTGGTTTAGGAGTCCATTGAGGACAAACATTGTGACACGAGATTTATATATATTAAGACTAGATGTTACCCGCGACTACGTCCACACGTCGACGTAACTTTTCATAGTAAGTGATGGAACTAAAAGACTTTACAGCAGTAAAAGGTATCCTATATGTCACCCCGTTTTTTTAACCTTCTTACTACACGACAGAGAGAGAGATCCCGAGTTCGATTTCCGGGTTGGGCAACAGAAAATTCCAGAATCCAGAATTTTCCAAAATTTCTAATAAAAAAAGTTAAAGTCAACTTTTCTCTCTCTCTCTCTCTCTTTCTTTGGTTGGCGGTAGGCTTGCCACCTATCACATTCTGGGACTTTGTGTCTTCGGCTAGTCGCGAGTGACCTGGTTATCCCTCTGGCTACCTCTTCGGGGATATGGGCGTAAAAATAAAAAAAAATCTATTTTTGTGTACAAAGTGGACAGATAAACCAACAAAAAAGTTCTGTATGCAATACGTAGCAAACGTTATTATTCTTTAAAAAATCTTGTACAGATTTAGTTTTAAATTTTTGACTTTTGATAAAAATTATACATTGTATTTTAAATATTCGTAGAGAAGCATCTGGCTGTAGACCAGAAGATTTTCTGTGGGTTTGTGCATCTTGAAAAGTATTTGATGAGGTTGACGGAAAATCTGTGGTGTGTAACGCTCGCTGACCGCATTCGTAATACTGATGTCCAAGAAAGGGTGAGATTGAAAGAATGAGAGGTGAAAGATTGACAAAGTAGATATACAAGGTACAGGTTGACCTTCCACAATGAAATCGTTCTAATATTACCGAAACCTAGGAAAACTAACCGAGGGTAGTGTCAAGAGTCTCCGACACCGATGTGTTTGTATGAAAAGGGCAATGAATGTAGAGGAAGCCAGACAGCCAGGATCGTGAGGTTTGGTATACAATACTCTCTCTCTACCTTATCCTTCGAAATGGAATACGTCAACGGCATTGACGGTATGGCAGCAGGAATATGTAAGGCGGTGGTACCAATCCGAGCGAGTACTGAGCTGCAAAACTCTACCACCTAAATCCTCCTATGTCTTCCTGGGTACTTCCAACTTTCCAAATGTGCATTGTGTATCTTATTTGTTAATCTTTCATCTTCCTTTCTTTCCACAGGGCCGTAACAACAGAGCATGTACTTTCTCATTTTTACACTAACACTTTTTTATTTCCAGTTTATCGTCTTCAAAATGCATTCTTACATTAAAATTTTAAAAATGTTGGTTCACCAATCGCCAAGAATGGAAATCGTATGTAAAATTGAAATATTAATAAAGTAGCGCCCTTCGTTTCAATGACGGAAGTAGCTAGGAAACAGGAACTCTTGGCACGTAACGAATTTCAAGAGTATCTTTCCTGTATGACGCAGCTGTTAAAGTTGTTTCGCTAATGTAGCCCGTCAATCGTTATTAATGAAGAGAAAGATTATACTCGTATTTGTTAAGTAATAGCATTTTGCTAGTTTTATTTGGACAGACAGAGTTTGGAATAAAAAATACATGCTTACATAAAGGTTAAATATCTTATGTAAACTTACTGCTTTCTAGATTAACAGGAACATGACAGTGGCGATCACTAACCGATTTATTAATAAACATAGTTTTTTTATGATATTGGAAGGCAAACAAGCAGCGGATTTCCTAAAGGTAAGAAATTTACGCCACCTAGAGATACCAAAGGTGGTAATGATGCGTTGCCAACCTGAGGCCGGGATGTTAGGCCTCGAGCGAAAGTATGTTTACCGGCTACCTTACCCTCCAAACCGGAACACGTCATGACGTTACGGCGGCAGAAATAGGTAAGTAGGTGGTACGAATCCGGGTAAATCTAAAGTACTTTGAGGTTCAGTCTGGTGTTTATTACAAAATGATATAGGCTTTAATATCAATTTACTTTAGCCTTTAGCCGTTAATAACACGGCAAGAGTTTTATTTAAAAAAATAAAAAGTATCTTTACGCCTATATC
The DNA here is from genome assembly GCA_002245505.1 of Calephelis nemesis. Taxonomy (NCBI): domain Eukaryota; kingdom Metazoa; phylum Arthropoda; class Insecta; order Lepidoptera; family Riodinidae; genus Calephelis; species Calephelis nemesis. Next base: position 3,816 of record NJDD01011669.1, read on the forward strand.
CCCGAAGATGTAGACAGAGGCACACCCAAGGTACCCACGAACTGCCGGAGACACTAAAGCAACACAATATGATAGGTGGCAAGCCTATCGCCAACCGGGCACATATCCAATCAAGGGCAACGTCCTTTTTTAATAGAAATTTGAAAATATACATTTTCTGTTTTGTTGCCCGACCAGGGAATCGAACCCTAAAAAAAGCTTTATCGCTTAAGACAAAATTATTAACTTCTCTTGTACTTTCCACAATATCTGTTTTAGCCGATCGGTTTCACTATTTATGCATCATCAGACATAACTACTTTTTTTTATGATAATGGAAGGCAAACAAGCAGACGGATTTCCTGATGGTAAGAAATTCACGCCGCCTAGAGACACCAAAGGTGGTAATGGTGCGTTGCCAACCTGAGACCGGGATGTAAGGCCTATTACTAGATATATAGAGATAGATACTAAAGAGAGTATAGAGAACACCAACCTAGCACCTACCTATCAGTAAGGAGTTCGCTTATCCGCATTTCTAGCCTTATTACGGACAGAACTAGCCACTATCAGGTTTCAGCTTAACAGGTAATCCAACTTCCACAAGAAGCTTAACATTCTAGATACACATTGGCACTTTTACCATTTTTGGTGTCATCTGCGTATTTATTTGTTTTGTTTTATTTTTGATCCCATAAAAGGAATTATTATATCTTTTTTGAATTGAACTAAAATTGAATATTTCTTGTGTGCGTCATGTCTTCAGCTAAACAACTGGAGCAATTTTGATTTAAAAAAAATGTGCGTATTCAAAGGGATTCGAGAATGGTTTAGATTCACAATTCGGTCCACTGCTTTTTTTTAATTATTTTTTATTTGTAAGTAGTTGTTTATTTTGGAATGTTTTACATTGGATCCGGCAGACTGCGTTACTATCAGAGAATCTATTATGTAGTAGCTGTTAATGTCAAGCGATACGTAGTTTGTTGGATCGACTAGTCTTACATATAAAAAAAAATGGTTTTTCTTAGTCATCCCACCACGCCTGAACGGATAAAGTGGTTTCGCTATTATTTTTTTAACTACCTTCAGGTCCATATCCCCTAAGGATTAGGCAGAGGTACCACCAGGGCACCCACGACTAGCCAAAGTAACTAAGTCCCATAATGTGTTAAGTGGCAAGCTATAATACTATAATATAATATAAGATAGTGGAAAATAGGAAAATTTTATTTTTTGTTTGTTTCCCGACCCGGGAATCGAACCTGGGACCTCCTGTTCCCTGTCCTGAGGCCTGTTCTTTTTTTATGTTAGTTATCAGGAAAAGCTTAATATGAAACAAAATCTTAGGACATAGCGACGTCTGCCGGCACAGCTAGTTAATAATAGTATTAATATTCCTACCCACCATCGTACTCAACAGTCAACACGCATACAATACACATAAATGTCGGTATATTTATCAATCACGCCAAACACGTATCAGGCGGCTTATGTTTAAACAAATTTCTTGGATTAAAGAAATAATTAAAAGGATTAACCCGCCTTTGTTGCGACTTTGAAGGGCAGACTTTAAGCCTTAATAGAGGTTGGGTCTTAAGTAGCTTTCATATAATTAACGGACTATGTTTGTAAAATAGGTTTCCTCGTACATTTTGTACATTACAGGTACACTAGTATTCATCCGCGGTTTCATGTGCGTTCTAATAATACAACATTTTTATAAAGTATGTGCTATTTTGGTGTATATCTATAGTATATATAATATAAATAGACTAAATTTCATCTAAATCCGTTCAGTAGTTTTTAAGCGGAAGAGTAACAAACATTAATCCATCCATCTTCACAAACTTTCGCAATTATATTATAATAGTTATATACTTACAAATATAAATATTATTATATTCACTAGCTTTCATAAGCGGCGTTACCCGCTTGTCAACTTATACAAAAATGTAGATTCTGATTAACAGTGAATGAAAGTGTGAAAAGCTTCCTACTAACAAATTCTTTCTGTGGTCTAGCGGTCGATCATCGGACTTGACTTTTTAAGCTCCCGGGTTTGATCCCGGGTCGGGCAACAAAATAATAGAAAATTGTGTATTTTCAAATGTCTAATAAAAATAACGTTGCGTAGGATAGGATATGTGCCCGGTTGGCGATCGGCTTGCCATCTACAACTTTGTGGGATTTAGTGTCTTCGGCTAGTCGTGGGTGCCTTAGTTGTTCTCCTGCCTACCTCTTCGGGGATATTAGCGTAAAGATACGTAAGTTTCGCATTCGCGATTAGTAGGAAATAGGAAATATAATAGCCACAAAACTGACTCAATGATTTACATATCTTTATAATGTAATAAAAAGCATTCGATAATAAAGTATTTTTGAGAGTTTCGTCCCTGAAGAATAAATATTCGGATGAATTTCCATCAAAGTTTTTATTTAAGTTCAAATTGCAATTATTCGAAATCCATAAAATTTTGATTAAAAACCTTCTGCGTTGGATATTAAATATAAATAGATTTAGGTATACGATAAAATAACTATCCGGTCTTTCAGTTTAAGACTTATTCATCACTTTTGTTCAATAAAAAAAATATTTAATAATGTAAAACGTATAAAATTCACTATTCATCATCATTCTTATTGACCGTCTCGTTGGTCGAGCGGTTAGCGTACACGCCTAACTGCTCAGACCAACCGCGAGGCTCGGGCTCGATTCCCGACGGGGGCACTCATTTGTGTGATAAACATTTAGATGTCTGCATTTTTGGGTCTGGGTGTTTATTAAATTTATTCTGGTATTTGTTTAAGTATTTTCTATGTATTACTATCGTTGACTAACACCCATAACACAAGCATATAATGTGCTAGCTTTGGCTTTAGATTCGATTTGTATAACTTGTCCAGATATATTTATTTATTTATTCTTATAAGAATCTACAATTAAGAACAATTTTCTAAAACAGCCAAATAGCCAATTATAAAAGCACGATATAGAAAGGCCAGCCAAATGGTAGCTTAATGCAATTTAGCTATGCAGTTATATTTGCAAATGTCCACCCTTTTCCGATACAATCTCTCTCTTTCACACATACTGAATTGATATATCCCCTTCTTTGTCTCTATCCACCCTAATTCCAATTCTGATGAAGCGTTACCACAGCAACGGCTCAAAACAACGGAATATAACGCCAGTGTAATAGAGATATTACTGCAAAATGTAATAAAAATGTCTCCCCCAATAAATGCTTTTCTATTTTAGATAGATAATCCAAATAAAAGATCTACTCAGAGACATCAATTGTCACCTAATCAGTCATTAAGTCGACAATTTCAACAGAAAAGTGTGACTTAATGACAGATTAAATGTTAATAGACGTCTCTGATTGCAGCTGTAGATGTTAATACACGTGTTGCCGTTAGAAATTTAGAATCTAATACTACCTTCAATCCTTATCAGCCAAAATATTATATGTTACATAATTTAACCACTGCAAAAATTGCAGAAAAACCGTCTTCAATGTTAACATTATGTATAGCATTTAATTGAAATCGATTTTTTTATTTGATATCCCAGGGATTCCATTATTAAAGCCAACCCTTCTGGAAATGGGTCATTTACAAATGACATCATGACCATACTTATACATGAAACAGAATGCGAGAGTGGAACATATAACCTCATTTTTCAAAGTCAAGTAGAAATCGTAAAAAAAAGCTAAAGAAAGTTTCAGATAATCCAGAACGCTTCAAAAAATGAGGGTTTGAGGCTCTGATTCAATCCAGACGGGGTGACGAACATCCTTTTCAATATTTCCTTGTATATTTTAAGTTTATTAGATTTTGTCGAATATGAATTAGCATTTATGTATTAGTATCATTGAATAACCATTACGTAGCATATAATTTTTTGTTATGGTATTGGAATGCAAACAAGCAGACAGATTTCCATGATGGTTAGAAATTCACGCCGCCTAGATACACCAAAGGTGGTAATGGTTCGTTACCAACATGAGACCGGGATGTTAGGCCTCGAGCAAAAGTAAGTTTACCGGCTACCTTACCCTCCAAACCGGAACACGTCATGATGTTATGGCGGCAGGAATAGGTAAGGCGGTGGTACAAAACCGGGTGAATCACTGCGAAAGTCAGATGTCACGGTGTTAGTGACGGTAGGCCTATGCTCGCCTTTTACGAGTTGCCTGGCCGGAAGACAGATGGTCTATTCTACAAAGGAGCCCGGACCAATACGGGAACTTTGGGTTAGATGAAAATATCTTCATACCCATATCCCAAAAAAGCTAGGCAGAGGCACAACCAAGGCACCCACGACTAGCCAAAGACACTAAGTCCCACAATATGATAGGTGACAAACCTATCTCCAACCGGGCACATATCCAATCCTGTGCAACGTTGTTTTTATTAGACAATTTATAATACACACTTTCTATTTTTTTGTTGTTCGACCCAGGAATCGAACTCGGGAACTCAAAAAGTAAAGTCCGACGCTGGACCGCTATACCACAGCGGCGATAGATTAGATGAATTCGTGTAATTTGACCAAAAATAAATAGTAAAATACCATAAGATAAATAGCAACTCGTCCTTGTCCTGACATTTACTTGGTGTAAGCACTTAAAAATACGCATATCATCGGTTGTGGTAAGACGTACGTGCTAATTACACAATCGTATCACGTTTGCTTTCGACCCTTCACTCATTCACTCATATAACGAATGCTCGCAGGTTTATATCTATCCATCTGTTTGCCGCAGTTTCGAGCGCTTTGCATTTTTTTTATATATTTTTTTTTTAAGTTAATTTGCCCCTTTCTGGGGCCGGCTAAGACCTTTAGGCCATGCTGCTACGTCTTCCGTATTAATTATTTCATCATTATTCACATGTCTTCCGTTAATTATTCTTATACAGTCATTAGTCACTATTTACAAAGTCACGTCAGGCTCTTGAGTAAAGCGGCGGTCACTTTACAAAAGCTCACTTTGGGAGATTTGGCGGCAGCGAGGAAATTCATGATACACTCATTTCTTCATGATTATTTCATTTGTGCACGTTCACTGAACAAAACTAAACTAATTCCCACCTAAATTAACTAATTTCACTCAACATAAACACGAAAATCAATACTTATGAAAAAATACGACCATCTTCATTCAAGATGGCGCCAAAACTCCTTTTTTTTAATATAAGTTAATTTGCCCCTTCGGCTAAGACCTTTAGGCCATGCTGCCACGTCTTCCGTATTAATTATTTCTTATACAGTCATTAGACACATGTCTTCCGTATTAATTATACAGTCATAAGTCACGTTCTCTGAACATTATCTAATTCCGACCTAAATTAACTAATTTTACTCCATATAAAAACTAAGTTCAATGAGTATGAAAAAATACGATCATCTTCATTCACAATGGCGCCAAAACGCCTTTTTTTCCTATTTTTTGTAGTCTTTTAAAAACACAGTGGTGTTATTATGAAATTGAGGCTCGACTCACGAGTTACTTAGTAATAGCATATCAATTCGTCTAACGTAGGCATTCTGTGACGTCAAATGATTATACATCAAAATCATCATTGTCGCATTATACATCAAAAGGTAGATTTAATGAGTGATTGAAAGATAAATTGACATCTCTGTTTACAGCTGCAAGGCAAATTTTGAAGTTACACTTCTTTTGGCGCGATTGGGAAAAATGATGAGAGTGAATTTTTACGATGCGCGCGCACATCGACAGATAAATGTGACAGTCAAAAGCAACACCCTGAAGTTAGTTGCGAACCTTTTTATTTTTAATTATATTTTATGATTTTAAATTATTGTTGCATGCTATTTATGTATATTTATGAATGTATGCGTTGTGTTATTATTTGGTATTTTTGGATTGTTACGCCAAAGAAGTATAACTTCTTACGAGCGTACATGAGTACACACACTCTTTTTTTTATGGAGAATGTCGATGAAATCCTAGGACAAGTTACACAAATTGAATCTAACCCTCCCCAAAGTAAACAAATTATATGACTGTGTTATGGGTGTTAGTCAAAGCCTATATACATCGAAATACTTAATAGATAACAGAATAAATTTAACAAAAACCCAGACCCGGAAATGCAGACATATAAATGTTTTGCACCCAAACTACTGTTCCTGTCGGGAATCGACATCGGGTCTCGTAGTTGGTCGGTGGAGTTAGGTGTGTTATGTATAGGCTAGTCACTCGGCCAAAGCGGCGATAAAATGACTTGATTTATTAAAACATTACATTGATCGCCTCGGTAGTCTAACGGTTCAGGCGTTGGAGTTGACTTCATGAGGTCCCGGGTTCGATTCCCGGGTCGGGCAAAAAAAAGAAAATGCAGAGGCGATCAAGCTTCTGTGGTCGAGCGTTTAAGGTATTGGACTTGACTTCATGAGGTTTGGGGTTAGATTCCCGGGTCGGGCAACAAAAAAAAAGGAGGGTTTCTAATTTTCTAATGCAAAATGTTGCTCGGGATTAGATATGTGCCCGGCTGGCGATAGGCTTGCCACCTAACACATTGTGGGGCTTAGTGTATTCGGATAATCATGGTCGGATAAATTGTGTCTCTGCCTATCTCTTCGGGAATATGGGCTTAAAGATACTTTAAAATATAATTGACATCTCTAAGTGCAGTTGTAAGTTGCATAAAACATAGCAAACATCGTAAATACTGACCTTACAATTAAATATGTAGTTTTCAACCTGAATGAAAAAAATACCTACTATCATAACCTTCAAACAGCCTCTGCATAATAACACCCTTTCTACAACGTATATCGCACATAAAAGTTTGTCACCCATCCCAAGCGTCATCAAGCAAATTGGTTGGCGCTTTCCCCACCTGCCGTCTGCTACAAATAATATAAAAACAAAAGTGTTCAGTGAATATCTCTTATGAAGACATTTGTCGGCTCCACTTCACACACAATGCAGCACAACCTTCGCATTGAAATTTAAGATGGGGAGCTGGGAAAATCAATTCTTTGTACAACAAAATACAGAGGGGTGCAATAGGGGTGCAATAAGAAGGGCTAGATTTGATCCTGAATCGTCAGTATCCATTGCTAATTTTCTTATGAAAGTCATATTTCTAACACCCTTTTTTTATGATATTGGAAGGCAAACAAGCAGACGGATTTCCTGATGGTAAGAAATTCCCGCCCTCTAGAGACACCAAAGGTGATAATGGTGCGTGGCCAAACTGAGGCCGGGATGTTAGGCCTCGAGCAAAAGTAAATTTGCCGGCTACCTTGTCCACCGAACCGTAACACGTTATGACGTTATGGCGGCAGGAATAGGTAAGACGGTCATACCAATCCGGGCGAGTCGCTGCGAAACTCTACTACCTAGTCAGATGTCATGGTGTTAGTGACGGTAAACCTATGCTCGCCTTTTATGAGCTGCCTGGCAGGAAGGCAGATGGTCTATTCTGCAAAGGAATCCCGACCAACACGGCGAAAATACACTATATAAATAACACTTTTTAAGTTAAACTCATGACCACCGGAACCACCATGTCAACCGGAACACGTCATGTCTTAAGAGGCTTTAATTTAATCACTTGTCCAATCCTTGGGATATTTCACAATTTTTAGAAAAAGAAAAAATACACCTTACAGGATTTGCACCGTTCGTCTCTCACTGACGAAAGATCGAACAATTTAAGCTACTGCGGATTCAAATCATGTGGCAGATAAAATTCCATGCCATAGCACCTGATTTTACGTTTTACAAAGTGCTAGTGCCAAAACCAAGTGACAGTGTTTTAAGTTCAAGATACCAATGGAACTTAAGTTTAGAGACACTAAGTAAAAGTTGATGGACTTATACTTAGAGATTGTAGCTTAGAAGATTAAGAGAAATTAGAATTACTCATTATTCTATAGACTAGATTGTAATGTCGAAGGAGATGCTCAATAGAGCTTCTTATGGAGAAAAAAAGACATTTGTTTCTTCGGCCTATATTTGATAGCTCAAATAGTCATTCGTCAGCGAGAGTTCAAATCCTGTCTGACTTAATTTTTTTTCTTTGTGACTTTTTTGTGTTACCCAGAAAATATCGATAGTAAAAACAAATTAAAAAAAATAGTTTTTTTCTTACTTAACACTATTTTTTTGAGATTTATATTTTCACTGTCAATATTATTTCCTTTATACCAGGGAATATTATACAGTTGCTATCAAAAACTTTTATTCAATAAGTTTTATTTATAGAAACATTTAAACAGAGATATAGAGTACTTATAAATAAACTTATTTTATATAAAGTACTTAATTTGTAATCGTAATTATTATTTCATTCTTTTATTTATTATTTATTATAATTTAATTAAAATCTTATTAACGTCAACTAATTTTGCATGACAAATTACTGATCAAAATGTGTAGAACTCTAAATATCTAATGTAAACCAGCAATAATATTTTCACCATATTTCATGCAAATAAACGACAGATTGATTGATTTATTAAATTATTTTTCCATTCAAATAATTTTCAGTAATCTAAATCCTATTAATATTACAAATGCAAAGGTTTGTATGTATGGATGTATGGATGTTTGTTACTCTTTCACGCAAAAACTACAAAGCCGATTACGATGAAATTTGGTATGTAGGTAGCTGAAGACCCAGAATAACATATAGGCTACTTTTTATCCCGGAGTTCCCGCGAGATTGGGACTTACGCGGGTGAAACCGCGGGGCGCAGCTAGTAAATGATAAACGTCAGAACAATGAAACCGCGCCACAGAACGTGACCCATTTTTTCTAAATCCTCAGATAAGCACGAACTTTGGCTGCTATAGAATACAAGTAGCTCTTATTGACTGCTTACAATTGAGCTAAAATCGATTCTACGCTATGGTTGATAGAAAGTAAACAGTTCTGTACAAACACCCGATCGATTTGCTCATTTTTATTCATCCCACATTGTAACATTGGGAGCACGAATTGATCTTAAACAGACCACAATGACTTATATAAACTGATCGACATACAAAAATAGAGATGTTATTCGCAATTACAAATATTTTATCGATACTACAAAGCTACACTAAACAGTCTGGATATTTTAGTATATTACAAATTTAAAACTAGTAAAACAGTAAATTTCGCCTCTGTGGTCTAGCGGTTCAATTGTTGGACTTGACTGCATGAGGTCTCGGGTTTGAATCCCGAGTCGCGCAACAAATAGAAAATTGGATTTTTCCAATTTTCTAATAAAAAAAATGTTGCCCGGGATAGGATATGTGCCTGTTGGCGATAGGCTTGCCACCTATCACTTTGTGGGACTTAGTATTTTCGGCTAGTCGTGGGTGCCCTGGTTGTGCCTCTGCCTACGTCTTCGGGGATATGGGCGTGAAGATACTTAAAACAGTAAAACTGAAAAACCCGACTATTTCACCAGACATCATCGCAATTTAGTCATTCGGTTTCAAAATATAGCAAATGGATCCGAAATGGTCCTACGTAAATTTAGTCAACATCCTGATGAGGTCGTCAACATTTCAGCGAAAACATTAAGCACTATTTGACCGCCTCGTTGGTCGAGTGGCTAGCGTACTCGCCTAACTGCATCGACGAACCGCGAGCCTTGGGTTCGATTCCCAACGGGAGCAGGCATTTGTTTGATGAACATTTAGATGTCTGTATTTCCGGATCTGGGTGTTTATTAAATTTATTCTGGTATCTTTTTAAGTATTTCTATGTATTAGTATCGTTGACTAACACCCATAACACAAGCATATCTATAATTTGCTTACTTTGGGGTTAGATTCAATTTGTGTAAATTGTCCAGGGATATTCATTGATTTAATATTATTAATTATTTAGTATTACTAGTCTGATCATGATAAAATCAATTGAGACCAACACGGAATGATGTAATATATCATTAAAACCTCAGAATCATAGCCGATCTTTTTAAAAAAGAACCATCAAAATCGGTTAGCTAGTAGCCGAGTAATCTCGTAACAAACATACAAAAAATAAATTTAAAGAAACCATCTAGTCGAATTTTTGGAGTCTTTTATCAAGAAGAATGCCCCTGCCAAGTATCAAACGCAAGCCTCGCAGAATGTCAGTGGTGTTAGGCGTGTACGCTAACTCCTTGGCCAACGAGGCGGTCATAAAGGTGCTTGCATTTTCACTTATACTGCGGAAGTTAAGAGTGAAACTCGTCCCCGTGTTGATCCGGGCCCCTTTGTAGAATAGACTAGCTGCCTTCCTGCAAGGCGAACATAGGCTTACCGTCACTAACACCGTGATATCTGACGAGGTGGTAGAGTTTCGCAGCGACTTACCCGGATTGGTACCATCGCCTTACCTATTTCTGTCGCCATAACGTCATGACGAGTTCCGGTTCGGAGGGTAAGGTAGCCGGTAAACTTACTTACTACCTTACTAACTTAATGGCCACGCACCATTGCTACCTTTAATGTCTCTAGGCGGCGGGATTTTTTATCTTTGAATTCCAATATCATAAAAGAAAAGTTAATTTTAACTTGGGTCGTGTTAGTATAAGGGAACAAACTCCAAAACCGTTGTTTTGGGTCCAGAAGTGTCCCCATAAAGTATGAAACATTCCAATTATTTTTCCAGAAAATCTTGTTTTACAGCTCTATTAAGGCTTTATGTGTATAGCTAAATGAAAATTAATGTAATTTGCACTTTTTCCGGGATATTTTTTATCAAATTGGTTTAAGAAAGACACATTTCTAAAGTTATTCAATTTCAGTTTCATGATGTGATGCTTAAATCTTTAAAACTACGCAACGGATTTTGATGAGTTTTTTTTAATAGATAAAGTGATTGAAGTGAAAGGTTTATACATATGTATATGTCATACCCGTGTGAAGCCGGGCACTAGTAGTATATCATAGGTACCCTGTTAGTCAAACGTCGAAATAAAATTAATGACTTAATAGGATGTCTGTATAGGTACTAAAAGCTATGTCAAAAACAAAGATGCGTGAATTGGCAAAAATGCATAATCTGAAACGTGTTTGCAACGTTAAAATCTTATACCTTTAAATGAGCAATTTTTGTATACATATAATTGGAATCTCGGAATCGGCTCTAACGATTTTCATGAAATTTAGTATGTAGGGGATTTGGAGGCGATAAATCGATCTAGCAGGAATCATTTTTAGAAAATGTCATTTTATTCGAGTTTAAACTGAAAATTTTATTCGTGTTTCAAATGAAAAATATGACTCTTCCTGACATCTGTTGGCGAATAATAATATTATTTTATGTGAAAAAAAAATATCGAGCAAAGCTCGGTCATCCAGGTACTAAATCTTAATAAGCGCACAACCCTCGGACTTTAAGTACTTTTAGTGTAGCGTTTTCTATCTATTATTAAGGTAGGTGTAGATTTACGACAGGTATCAGAGAACAGCCATAAATATTTAATACGAACTCCCGGCCGCGCTTAAGATTTACAAGTGAGAAATAAATCAGTCGCATTTCGGAAAATTGTATAATTTCGAATTGTTTTATATATATAATATATAATAACTACAAAACTACTACTGAAAAAACATAATTCGACTTGATAATTTTGTTTTAATGGGATGTATTTACTTATCTTATGTTAATTCCCTATCTTTCAAAAACTTTGTAAAATAAGAATATATTAAATGATTTGATCGCCAATCAAACATCTACAATCTCTACAAAAACCCTAAATATATACATTTCTTCGCGCCAATACCTTTGAAAATAAAAGAAAAAAAATATTCTTCTTTTCTTTTTCATTAGTTAGATATTCTTTGGAGTTCCAAGCGTTCTTGCAAACCTCACAGCTTTAAAAAGTGTAATAATCTGTAGTAAATATAGTTTTTCTCACTATTACCTCTTTTGAGTATAGTTGAAATAAGATTGATAAAACTAAACCATTGTTACTTCATATAAATAAATAATTTAATTTGAATTAGCCAACCTAGTTTCACTTTCACATTATTTTTACTAATAAAATTATATCAATATATGTAAGCTAATTTTGTTAAAAATTTGTTTTTCGCTCACTAAATAGTAATTTCTTCATTTTTTAAATAATTTACGGAGACGCTTACGATTTTTAACTGACTTAAAAATAAAGGAAGTTATATTATGTTGTAAGTATATCCGCCATGTGATTTTTGAATTATATTTAATAATGCCAAAAATCTTCATTTATGTTTACGATCTCATCGATGGGGTAAATTTATATGCGAATTTGAGTATGATTAGCTATACTTTCGAAAAACAATTAACAAATTGCGACTTAGTACCCAAAAGAATAGCTGGAGTCAGTTTTTTTTAATTTTACTGTTGCATGTATGTTAATCGATTTCTCCGTCATATTTTAACGAATTTTTAATTGAAAGAGCGTACGTCCGAGGTTGTTCCATTGCCGCCAAGTCCGGATCCAAGTCGAGAAAAGTACCAAATTTTGTATAATTCGATAAATATATATGATATTGAAGTCAGTTTTGTTGCAGTTTAAAATAATAATTTTGAAATAATTACTGCTGATACTCTGCAAGTATTATACATAAACGTGTCTATTTCAAATCCATCATTAATCTGATGGCTCAAAAGCTTTTTCTCGAGACACATGGTACGCGACATAATCCGTGTGTAACCAGCTCAAACAAGCTTTCAAACAGAAATGATTAATGAAACATCGGACCATATGAAAATATCTTGTTAACAGCTTCTGCAAGTTTTTTTTTGTTGCAGAGAAATCGTCTTGAGTTTTCTATTAAATTATAATGTATCACAAAAAAAATCATTTCATTGTTTTTGCCAAGTTTTTTTCATAACCTATGTGTTCTCTAATTGTTTCTTAGTTGTTTGATAAAAAGGATAATTAAGGATAAAGCTTTGGATAATTATTTTAGTAATTTAAGATTTATAATATTAAATTATATTGTTGTTGTGTAATAATTTAACATGTATAATCAACAATATATATACATATAATAAATCTGTACAAGGGTCAATTCTGTACATTGAAAATATTGAAAAAATAAATAGCGGGGTCGGTACTGGATCGATACCAAACTCTAATATGTGATTAAAAAAATTTTGTCTGTCTGTTCGTTCAGGCATCACGTAAAAACTAATAGTTCGATTTCGATGAATCTTGGTATAATTACACCTTATTATCCTGGGCATAAAATGGGATACTTTTTATCCTGGAAAAATACATAGAAAAAAAATCTTAATTTTTCAATTTTAGACCGACATCCGCGCGGATTAATATTTAAATATTTTTGTTTGCGAGGCTACGCCTTACATTTTAACAAGATAAAGTTTTATTATTTTTTAACATTTGCTAAACACGTATTTAAGTATTCTACCTAATGTTGAAAACATTGCAAGGTACCTACTGATTAAAAATTATGTCAAAAACATAGTTTAGAGTTTAGGCCATATGCCCAAAGAGGTAGTCAGATGTACAATCAGGACACCCACGACTAGCCGAAGACACTAAGTCCCACAATGTGATAGGTGGCAAGACTATCGTCAACCGGGCAATATACAATCACGGGGAAAGTTACTTTATTAGAAATTTGAAAACAGTTCGTTGCCCGACCTGGGGTTCGAACCCGGAACCTCAACAAGTCAACTCCGACGACGCCGGGCCGCCGGAGACTACAGAGATGGCAATATAATTATAAATATTGTTATAATATTTATGGAAATGTAATAACATAAATATCATAAAATCTAGTTTTTGTTCAGCTCGTGTTTTCAATTCTATTTTTACTGAACATAAGTCATAATAATGAGAAATATTGTTTTGCAAACTGTAAATGGAATATGGTAACAATAACATTATATTGCAATTTACTTACATTTTTAACCAACTCTACAGAAAGAGGAGGTTCTTAAATAAAGTGTATGTTTTATTTTTGTATGTTTGTTAGGCGGTTGCTTTTGAAGTTTATGATAGTAGGTAAGTGAATGACACTGTAATCTTACTCCCAATCAGAAATATAAACAGGAATTCGTATTTGGTTATACCAATCCACACCAGTCGTCGCTATACATCTTTGTTCTTTAGTGCCTTTTGACGTGACAACGTCTTAAATTATGTTACGGCTCGGAGTCACTCGTGAAAAAGTGTAACGCCCGGTAACGTTACGATGAGTCACCGAAAGAGAGAGAGGCCCGCCGGAGCAGCGAATGCCTTGCGTCTCTCTCACTCTTTAATAATATTCATATCAATAAATATTCTACCGAGAAAAAGACGTTGTCACGTAAAATCTTCCCCCGTAAAACTGACTTTACAGGCAAACCATTTTTTTTTAAAACTATGAACAAAAACAGACAAGATCTTTGGTATTTAAAAGAAAGTAAAGTAAAGTATATTTAAGATATTTCCCGGCGAAGTAGGCAAAGACACATCCAGGGCACCCACGATTAGCCGAAGACACTAAGTCCCACAATGTGATAGGTAGCAAGCCCATCACCAACCGGGCATATAAACAATCTCAAGCAACGTTATGTTATTGGAAAATTGAAAATATGTATACATTTTCTAATTTTTTTGTTGCCCCACCCGGGAATCTAACCTGGGACCGCAAGAAGTCAAGTTCGACGCCGGATCGCTAAACCACAGAGGCGATTAATGGTATTTAACTTAAATAACAAAAGTAAATTATACGTGTGTTCAAAAGGTTTGACTTCTACCAATACCACAGCTAGTTAAAAGCAAAGAACTTTAAACTTTAAAATAAAACTGAACAATGTGTTAGCTGTACCGTACAAATTTGAAATATTTTATAAAGATTATAAATTGCTCCAAATACGGTCACGTTCATTTTTTCCAATTCTGTTGTATTGATCACAGAATCCGCAACACATCTGTTGGTCTATTGAACTAGTCAACAATAGACGACTCCCTGCAATATTAAATTCTATTTAACAAATCATAGGTTTGGCAACCCTAACGACTACACTCAAATATAAACTTTATAACAAAGTAACAAGAGTTACTTTTCCTTGTATCTCCATATATTTTGAAATAGAATAATCACTCAACACGGTATTAATAGCAGCATGTTATAAAATTTAGTGAAAAATTAACATCCCCTATGCATTTTTTAATGACATTATTAGAATAAGAGCAAATGGAATAGGAGAATTGTACTCTTAGACTAAAGAATACCTGCTCGTATGCCTAGAGTCCTAAGATATTCAACTCTCTCATTTAAATAGACTGCAAACAATAAATAAATAAAAAATAATTAATTATATGCTTTAAGCAAATTATATGCTTGTGTTATGGGTGTTAGTCAACGATACTAATACATAGAAACACTTAAATAGATACCAGAATAAATTTAATAAACACCCAGAACCGGAAATGCAGACATTTAAATGTTCATCACACAAATGCCTGCCCCCGTCGGGAATCGAACCCGAGCCTTAGGACTGGTCTGTGCATTTAGTCGTATACGCTAGCCACTCGACCAACGAGGCGGTCAATAAGAATGATGATGAATAGTGAATGCTATATGTTTTACATTATTAAATAAATATTGTATATTGAACAAAAGTGATTAATAAGGCTACACTTAACTACACCACAAACTTTTTGCATTGACGTATTGCAACATATTAAATTATTTCTCATGATTGGTTTACGAAATGAAACAATTTGCCAGTAAAATATAACCGATGTGCCTTTTTCAAATTGGAAGATGCTGCAGTATCATCGACGGTAAGGGGTATAATTATTAACAATAAACTCGAATATTTCACTACAGGAAAACACTAAAAACCTATAAACAAAAGAAATAAAATTACAATGAAACAAAATCTATGCAATTGCAAAAATCTCATAATGGGAGACAAACAAGCAGACAGATTTCCTAATAGTAAGCGTCTTCTAGAGACACCAGAGGTGGTAAGGGTGCGTTGCCAACCTCCCTCAGGTTACCGCCAAACCAGAACACGTCAACAACAAGAAGTGGCGGCAGAAATATGTAATTACATATTTATATATAATAGTGATGGTATCAATCCGGGCGAGTCGCTGAGAAACTCTACTACCTAGTCAGATGTCACGGTGTTAGTGACAGTGAACCTATGGTCTCCTTTTGCGAGCTACCTGACGAAAGGCAGATGGTCTACTCCGCAAAAGGAACTTAAACCAACACGGGGAAAATACAGGTGTTATTAAAATTATTGAAGCTATACCTACTTCTTGTGGCGCGTTAGGAAAAAATGATGAGGGTAAATTTTTACGATGCGCGCGTAAACCGTCACGAAAAACCGACATGATGAAGTTAGCTATAGATAACATTTTAGTTATTATTAAATATTAAATAAATTTTATTTAACTAAATAATGCATTATAATAAAACTTTTAATGTATTAAATACCTTTTTTCTATGGTTAGTGTCAATTTGTCTACAAATGTAAAATAAGGCAAAAGATAAAATTTTTAAAAAGATTTTTATCTTATTACGCCGAAGAAGTATAACTTCTATAGCGTGTACATAAGTACACACACACAATTTTTTATATTTATACTTAGTATATGAAAAATTAGTATATTTATACTTAGTCAGTTACCAAAACAAGCTCTTGGCAGGCCTGCGCGCCGCTTCCCGAAACGCGCGTTTTCGGGAAGCGGCGTTTAACCTATTTAACATATTTAAATAACTAATTATTTAACTATTACATTATAACTAATTATATAACTATTTAAATTATACACTTCGGCTTCACACTTTTTACTCTTTTTACACTTTATACTTTTATTTTTTAATTTGCTGACCTAATCTAAATTTAAGCGAAATGAATAATTATGTGTAATAACAACTCTATATAGATATATCTTTAAAATACATTCGGATTTCCGAAGCTTGACGAGTATAGCCGAAGCGCATAATTTAAATAGTACTACTGTACTCGCTTAGCATCAATTATAACTTCGCTGGTAATTTTAATGACTTGAGATATTAAATGAAATCTTTAACTTAGTATAAGAAGCTTTCATATTGAGCATGAAAGGCTTCAAGTAATTAATGTATTTAATTTAATAAAGTTTAGTGCTCCGTTTTAAGAGCTTTACAAATACACGTTATATTATGTTAAATGTATTGTGGTGTCTATTTAAGTATTTCTATGTACATCTTTGACTTACACCTGTAACACAAGCATATAATTTGCTTACCTTGGGGTTAGATTCAATTTGTGTAACTTGTCCAGCAATATTTATTATTATTATTATACAAATTTCTTTAAACTAAAAAGCTAAAATTAGAGCTTAATAAAGGAAACAATAACTAACAATAATTCTAAGGGTTTTTGGCAGCGCTTTTTATGATATTTATGAGTGCTCTGGTTGTGCCTCTGCCTACTTCTTCGGGGATTTGGGAGTGAAAACACTTTTTACTATTACATACTTAGTTCTAGTGCCCGCCTCTAATTTATTTTTTATACTTGTATTAAAATCGTAAAGCGGCTCACAGAGTACATCTACTTACCAAGTTTCCAATGTATAGTCCTAATAGTTTGAAAATAATGTGGCTGTGACATACAGGCGGACAGACAAAATGACTTGTCAAATCTATAAGGATTCTGTTGTCGTCATTCTTCTAAGGAACCCTTATATATACCAGCAGCCAATAAAATACACTTGCGCTGTTTCATATTTCAAATTAAGAATACTTACAAGCGCAGTTATGAATTAACCAGCGACGAACTTACGTAAATACTAAGGGAGTGAGTTAAGAAGTGAAAGAGTACGTAAATTTAATTAATAGGTAATATTAAACCACAGCAATATACCATCATGATGTAAGAAGTTCTCAAGCATCATCATTTGTTTTATTAGAAACAAGCAATGACGAAGTGTATGCCACATTAACAAATTTGAAATCAGACAGATCACCGGGCTGGGACAATATACCAACAACATTTTTAAAATTGTCTAGTGACATAATTGTACCTATAATCACCCATTTAATCAACCAATGTTTTAACAAGGGAGTTTTCACTTCCGTCTTTAAAGAAGCTGTAATTACTCCTATCTATAAGACTGGTGACAGAGACAATATCTCAAACTATAGACCTATTTCTGTACTTTCTGCACTATCTACAGTTATAGAAAAAGTAATAAACGTACGACTGATAAATTATTTAGAAAAATTCAAAATATTATCTAACTCGCACTTTGGCTTTAGACAGAGACTTTCTACTGAAGATGCTGTTACTGCACTAACATCGCATATCACAGAAGAAGTAGACAGAGGTAAGAAATGTGTTACAGTATTTCTAGATTTAAAGAAAGCGTTCGACACGGTTTCTGTTCCCATTCTTATAGATAGGCTTGAGAGAATCGGTATCAGAGGAACTCCACTTGCTTTGATGGCTGATTATCTCAAAATTCGTACACAATGTGTCAAAATAGGTGACTACATCAGTGAAAAAGCTGAAGTGACATATGGTGTTCCGCAACGTAGTGTTCTCGGACCAACGCTTTTTTTAATATATATATAAACGATCTTTGCAACCTAAAAATAGCTAACGGGCAAATATTTTCATACGCTGATGATACGGCAATAGTATTTACTGGTAATTCATGGGAATCGGTCCGGGAAGTTGCTGACAGAGGTTTATCTATAATAGCCAACTGGCTAAAACTAAATTTATTAACCCTAAATATACAAAAAACAAACTTCATAGTTTTTACTAAGTACAAAACTTCACAGCCAAATCCTGATTTCAAACTAAAAATTCACTACAATTGTGATAGTAATTGTACTTGTAGCGAAATTGTGAGAATCGGTTGTATCAAATACCTGGGGGTTATTGTTGATCAGCGCCTATCTTGGCATGCACACTTAGAACTGATGATGTCCCGTATCAGAAAATTGACGTGGCTTTTTAAAACGATAAGATACGTAGCTGATAAAAACATACTAAAAGTGTTGGTGTACTGTATTTCGGTCTGGGGAGGTGCCACTAAAACGAGATTTTTGGAACTAGAAAGAGCACAACGACATCTGCTTAAAGTGATGAGCTTTAAACCATTTTGGTTCTCCACAATTAGTTTATACATAATATGTGATGTACTAACTGTAAGACAACTATATATTCTTAATGTGGTACTAAAATTACAAAAATCACTAAAATACGACCCCAAAAATCAAACTAGGCGTAGATCGTACATAGTAGCCCCCGTCGTAAAAACTAAATCTACTTTTGCTAAACGTCAATTCAAAAGTATATCTGCTTATATATATAACAAAATTAACAAAAATCTTAATGTATATCAAATGCTCCTGTATTCGTGTAAATCATGTTTAACTATTTGGCTCAAAACACAAAATTATGAAGAAATAGAATAATTATGTAAAATTTAAAAAACAATAATTAAAACAACAATCATAATAATTAGTTAAACTGGATACTCACACTCGCGCACACACAGACACCAACACACACACTATCTCGCTCTCTTCTTCACACACACACACACACACACACACA
>NJDD01011669.1:37562-51140 GCA_002245505.1 Calephelis nemesis
AGCACTCCGAAGTAATGCACGCCGTGTTTCCATGCACCACTTCTGACGATAGGGTTCAAGAGGGTCGCTAGATCCAGCGCAATAGAAGTGTGCGAAAGCGTCCCCACAGCCCCATTTCCTGAGGAAGGTGAGGACACCGATTAGTTCTAACCGGTAGGAATCCGATATAGCTAGCTACTTCCCCGAAAGCGGCGGGTATCCATAAGGATTTCCACACATTAAAAAAGGGAGGCAGATGATCTACTCGATTACCACAAAGAAACTAAGTACCTGCAACAAGTTTTCAAACTTGACATGCTGTGTGACCAACTCAAACAAAACAAGACATTCAGGCATAAGTACCAGCTGTTGCTCTCGGGTTCGCACACGTATCAAAGTAATTCATTTTCTGCGAACCCTAGAGATACTCGTAACAAGCTTAAAAGCAGACTATGCCCTTTTTCCTAGCACTAGGTGTGGTCTAGCGGTTCAGTTATTGGACTTGACAGCATGAGGTCCCGGGTTCGAATCCCGGGTCGAGCAACATAAAGAAAATTTGGTTTTTCCAATTTTCTAATAAAAAAAAGTTACTCGGGATTTGATATGTGCCCGGTTGGCTTAGCCAACCGATAGGCTTGCCACCTATCACATTGTGGGACTTAGTGTCTTCGGCTAGTCGTGGGTGCCCTGGTTGTGCCTCTGCCTACCTCTTCAGGATATAGGCGTGAAGATACTTTTTTAGGTGTTAGTGACAGTTGGCTTTCATTCTTTAAGCACCCGGGACTAACTTGTTTTAATTCTATTTTTTTTTTTAATTTAAAAAATAAATAGTTTGTCACATGACTGCATGTAATTTGTTTTAGTCAAAATACTTAGTTAATATAAATTGTATCCTTAGTATGAACCTACTAATAATAATCATATTTAATACAATAAAAATTTTAATTAATATGACGAATTGATTATTTAAAATAATAAAAAAAATTTAAAATTAAAAAAACTTCGTATCCCTTGAAAGTACTAGTTTGCATGTGGGAAACATAAAAGTAATGTTTTCCCATTTTCATTGCTATTTTCTCAGTTTTTCTCTTGATCCTTGATACTTTGATTTTTTTGATAATCCTGATCCTCATAATTACCAAAATCACAAAAAAAGAATTAGCAAAATAGGTCCATCCATTCAGGCCTGATGCCATGCCTGATTCAGGCCACGCGGAATAGGGATGCATTTTTATATGTAGGTATAGATTATAAATATACTGAAATAAGTAAAAAATGTTAAAATAAAATACAATTGCAATGGCCCTTACTAATTTATTTACTTAAAATCTACATTAATATCCTTACAAACAAAATAATCACAAACTTAAAGTAATGTTAAGGGCATAAGTTTGCAATAGAACCAACTGGTTGTGTACATGTTTATACCACGTTTATAAGTGATGTCTGCAATCTTCATTAAAAAAATATCGATAACGATCACTAGTGACGTCAATGTTTTAAAAATATCAATTTACGCAACAACCAATAGCAATCGAATACAACAATTATAGTATGTACGGTAGACACGCAAGGATTTGCAATTATTATATTAACGCGTCATTAAAAATTGAGATTTCTGTATAGGTAAATCAGCGTGACTTACAAACATAGTAACATACATATACACGTAACAACCAAGATTAAGAAATTAAGAAACACACAATCTCAAAAAATTCTATTATTTGTAACAATTCCGAAATTGTTCTTTACAATCTGTTGTCCTTTATAAAATAGACGAATTAACGGTACTTACAAAATTTAACAAAAAATAAATTAATGTTATAAACTGGACTCTGAAGTATTAGTGTTCTTATATTTTCTCATTTCCCTGCCCCATCTACCTTCTAGCCCATCTCTTTCACTTTCTACGGTTTTATTTCTGAATATACTAATGGTTGTCTAGTAATAGAAATTTTAACATTTATATTCAATTATTTCTAATATATGATATAAATAAATTGTAGTTTTCTCCTTCTCAATATGAATAAAAATCATGTTATATAACACTCATCTATAAGAACTATAGGCTTAAAACGAGTACAAAGATTTTTTAAAAGATAGGTATCTTATGTCCGTCGGTGACGTGTATTTGCTAACATAAATGCAACCAAACAAGTTTTGTTTATAATTAAATAACTTTTCGCATTTCATATTACCTTACTTACCTTTGCGCGAGGCCTAACATCCCGGCCTCTGGTTGGCGACGCACCAATACCACCTTTGGTGTTTCTAGGCAGCGTGCATTTCTTACCATCAGGAACTCCGTCTGCTTGTTTGCCTTCTAATATCATAAAGAAAACTTAATGTCATACCTCTCACATGCAATAGGTTTTAAAAAGCCTATAAGTACACTCATTGTATATTATATACTTACCTATGATATAATATATACAAACTTGAAAAGGATGTCCATAGAATATTACAAAACTAATACCGTAAAAAAAGAAATACATAAGTGTATATTAAAAATGTCTTTCGTACCAAGTTCAAGTTTTACCAATCAAAATCAAGTGTTTTAGTTAATGTTAAGAAATATATAACCATATTATATACGTGGGGTTGCTAAAATATACCAGCAAATGTCCGATCTGCCAAACCTGAGGTCTTTGACAAATATTTTTCAACAGTGATAGTATTATTTAGTAAAAACTTAAAATCTAGTTTTGTTCACAAAGTTCAAACACAGCTTCACACGTACCTAAGATCCGGGGTGTAAAATAGCGAGGCACCAGTAACCTCCAAATTTTAAGCTCGGGTTTGTGGATATGGATTATGGTGTCTTCTTACCGTCACAAGAGGAGCCTGCTTGTTTGCTCTCTCATAAAACATAAAAACTTAATATTATAACAAAATGGTAAAAATATTCATATCTTCACGTAAATCTAAAAGAAGCCAGAGAGTATCCAGTAAAAAAATATAAATTGCGACGGCCTACAATCATTGAGATACCCCAAGAGACTTTAAACAATGACTTTAAATTAATTGTGAAGTATGAGAATATCCCATATATTAAAAAGTATTTATTTTACTTATTAGTAATTACAGAAATATTATCATGTATGCCACACGAGGGTAGAAATAATTTTGAAAGTATAACAAAAATGTCTTACATATTATGAAGTTACTTATTTTAAGGTTGCTTTATAACATTTTTACAATAAATATAGATACCTACATAAGTGATAAATAAATAGGTATCTAACAAACATAATAGTTTGGTAACATTTATAACCTAATCAACATTAAAATGGTCAGTACGTAATAATAATATAAATCATCAAGTCAATGTTCTATCAAAGTAAGGTTAGCACAATTATACCTGTATCCTCACAAGCAAAGACGTAGGTGTAGGCTAGTTTAATTGTAATTTAATTTAGCCTTACTCTCAAAAAGCCCACTGCTACTTTTATCAGCTTAGATACAGGAGATTAACAAAATCAATAATCCTTAATTTATTATATAAAAATGAATTGCTAAATGTGTTGGTAAGCTCATAACTTCCGAACGACAGAACCAATTTTGCTAATTCTTTTTTAGTTGTGTTAGCTATTGTCAGAAGAAGATTCTTATAAAGAGAAAAGCAGAGAGTATGCGGGGAAAGTGGGAAAACAATACTTTATTTTCCCCTTACAAACTGAACGGGTGGAACGAAGTCCGCCGGGACAGCTAGTTTATACATAAAAACGGACAGTGTTATCTGGACTGCCAACATTTATTAACAAAGTGACTCAACTCCCAAATCAGAAAGCAGACTAATGACCCAATTAAATAACATTTCTACAAATACTGATATGCCTACTAGCTTTGTTGCTAGCACATTTTATTAATTATTGAAAAACTATGGTTGCCTGGTAACAGATCCACAGTAGTTTGATATCAGATATGTTATTGCAATTGGCGGTTAGTAATGTCTCAACAATTTATAAAATATGTATTCTGTTGTAAATCTTAAAATAATATTGGATGAGGAATGGAGCAATGGAGCTAATATTCATCCAACAATTTCTTTTGCCATAAAATTATGCATTAGCCAAGTTTAGTTTTAGTTAACTAAAAACATGAATTTTGTTAACTTAAAGAAATATCAACTAAAATTAATGAAAACTTACAAACCCTACGAAAAGTCGAATAGTTATTTAATTTGCTTTACAGTATTTTGAAAGTTTATTGTTTGGGGGTCAGATATTTCATTTGCTTAATGTACAATAACATAAAAAATTAAAAATAACCAATCAATGTGCAGCGTTATATACAAAAGCCGTAATATATGTCAATACAAAATATAAGTATATTATGTAAACAATATAGTAAGTGCTGTTATGTAGACTAAAATAGACCATGCTATGCAATAAGGACACTCTTCAAAATTCTATTGTTCACTTTTCATAAAGATGAGCTTGCTAACAACGAAAAAAAAAGGAATCAGTAACAAAACCTATAGAAATAACGTAGCTAACAACCATCTTGAACATGACAAACAAAAAATGCACATTGCAATCGGTTAGCCGTTCAAAAGTTATGATGCCACAGTTGTCAATTATAACACCTCTCTTATTTTCGTTGGGGTTACAAACAAAAAGTTTTTTTTTTGTTTGTGGGATCGATCCACTTAGCTTATGCCACTATGCGTTAGAAATATGAATGCTATTCCAGCCATCCCAGAAAGCCAGCAGACCTTGCAAGTTACCTGTGGTTTCTTACAACAAAAAAGGTTTTTTTTTAAATATTTTTGTTATTTTATACAAAATGGAAAAAAAAGTAACTTTAAAGTTTTAAATGATATGAACGTGATTTCTTTTTTACGTGCAAGAAATATTTTATGTATCCGATGAAGTCTGATTAAAATAAATAAAGTATTTATAGTATATATACTTGTATAAAATTAATCGAGATCTGGAACATTAAAGTAATACTAATTCAATAAAGTTATGAGTCAATGCCAAAAAAGATGATCTGATTGAAATGCTAAATTAAAATGTGTCAGTCTCACCACTGACGTGGGTTTGTTTCGTTTTTTCTTTTATTGGACATATCACTTGACAAATTTTACTACACACAACATAATAGTACAAAAAAAACCTATTTAAAAAGTCAAAATACAATTATATAGCATTTTATTACTTCACCATTGGGTTTAAGCTCTATACTTTACTTTCTTAGCCTTACTACATAATATATTTTACAGTTAATTCTCGTTGAGAAAAGAATGGCTTCATCAACCTAGCAACACCTCGGGTGGGTTATTCAGCATCTTATTGTAGAAAGAAAGAAAGAAAAATATTTATTAGCGGAATATGGGTGTTAACAAAGATGTTACAAAATTATATCAGCGTTTCAACATATTCTACCAACTTGTGGTGTGTATTTGCTATCTCCATTGTATTTCTATTGGTCACAGGAGATAGCAAATATAAAACACGTCATTTGATAGCTGTTTGATGTACACTTTACCCAGTGATAGTGAAAAAGATACTGAATATCCCCGCTGTTCAGTTTAACTGCAGTAAATAAACATCCTGGTTGGAGGCGTGTCTGTAGTCACTCAATGTTTATGCAAACATACCATAATTAGGAAACTCATACGGTTTACTGATATTATAACACTTAAAAAACATTATTCACTTCCATCACTTTCAAACGAGTAAATAGAATTAAACTTACCGATCAAGCAGCTAAATTAAATTGTTACCAAGTCATTCATTAATATAATTAAACTTAATCTACATTTGTGGAAGGAACTCAATAGGAGTTGCAAATTTGAAGTCTTCAGGGAAAAGTTTTGCAGCATATGGATACATAAGCTTGTATGATTGCCGAATGGTAACGTCGGCCACTCCAGCAATATCACCAATTTCTTTCTGGCTGCGTTTGTCTTCAGAAGCCTGGAATATTGATATTAGATATTGGGTATCATCATCACACTCAAAGGATTGTTCAGACTGATAGAGATTTTAATATTTCTAAAATGTTGTAAAAGATTTAATGCTTCTATGAGACCCTTAGATAACTTTGATATGTAAAAAAACTTTGTTTTTATTATCACTACATAGTATAAAACAAAGTTGCTTCTTATGTCCCTTTGTATGCTTATCTTTAAAACTATGCAACGGATTTGGATGCTTTTTTTAATAAATAAAGTGATTGAAGCGGAAGGTTTATATGTATATTTAATACCCATGCCAAGCAGGGGAAGGCCGCTACTTATTAATAAAATCTGTCCAAATTCCTATAACATTAAAAAGTCATAATCATCCTAAGATAAATATTGTACACTAAGAGATTGCAATTTGTATTTACCTGTGAAGCCATATATATAGCAGCAGCAGCCACTGAGATTGGACTCTTTCCAGACACAATATCCAGTTCCCCAGCTTTTCTCGCAATGTGCGTTGCTGCCCTTTGTACTGAATTTGGTAAAGCCAAGTTTGAACAGAACCGAGACATAAAGTCTGCTGTAGTTATCAAATCTACAGAAGTTTCTAATGCCTTCAGTATTAGTTTAAAGCATCTCCCAATTTCCTTTTTGCTAATTTTACTAACCGCACAAATTTCTTTAAAGGTCCGAGGGACACCTTCTTGACGGCATGCAATGTATAAGCAGGCAGAGGCAATAGCGTCATTGGCTCTACCTTTTAGATTTTTGCCATCATGTACCTGAAATTTAGGAAAATAAAAAGTATTTATTTTGGATTCAGCTACTATCTACCTCTTTTTTTAGTGCAACTTACATTTCTTTCTGAATTAAAGATAATGAAGCATCATATCAACAAATTTTAACCTTTAACCTCATATGTCTTTATTTATTACTAACTGACATTAACATCTACTAACAATTTTTAAGGAAAAAAATATAGTTTTCCTGCAATTTTTCCAATTGAGAGAAACTCTTATCAATTACTTTTATTTTCTTTTATTATCTCTGTTGACAATTACAACAAAGAATTAGCAAAATTTATCCATTCGTTCAGGTGTGACAAAGGAAAATGGGAAAATGCCCATATTAAAAAATTTAATATGGGCATTTTCATTAAAAAGTACTAGTTTAAAAACTATGACATCATGTCCATTTATCAGTTTGGTGACTTTGGCTATCTGACCTATAAATGATGGCTTAAATGTCACCAAACTTTATGAATGAATTAATTAATACCCTTTATTATGCATCACAATTTAAAAATATTACACACTCTTTCACTTTTCCCTTTATTATATAATTTTCAAAATTGTGAGGGCAAGTTAATATAGATTAATGCATGTAGTGAAAAACTTAGTCAGGTCTGCAGGACTTGGTACTTAACACTCTACAATGGACTTGGTGTGAAGATGTGTGCGTGTGTACAACACTCAAATTCAAACACAAGAAAAGAAAAATATTACATACATTACAAGAATTAACCCTAACTTGTGAACAGGATGTTAAAATTTATATAACAAAAATCAAAGCACATATGGTAAACTTATTCTACCAGCTCGTAGTAAATCAATTCCAAAGACTAAGGTATTTGTAGACTTGGTGTAAAGTGTGGCCTACTTTGGCACGGGCACAATTATCAGAACAGTCTACAATTACTAGGTTGTAAATTTTCAATTTTATACCTATGAACAAATTAAAAGTGAACTATACAGTGTATAATTAATTCATTGTAAAACAATATGTTACATCACCCTTTTTTTATTAAATAAATGAAATTACATGCAGTAGTAATTTGATAATATTAATGTGCTTTTGAGGCATGAGACACCTTTAGCAAACTTCTCATTTCTCACAAGGTAATTAACCACAAGGAATGTAATTTGCTGATAAATGTACATTTAAAAGCAATATTGATATAGATACCCCACATATGTTATTGTGTTGGACCCTTCAACTGAAAAGCTTATTGCACAGCTTGGTAACAATTTATATATTAAAATTCTCGTGTCACAATGTTCGTTCCCATACGGCTTAAACGGCTTGACTGAATTTCATGAAATTTTGTGAGAATATTGAGTAGGTGTGAGAATCGGCCAACATCTATTTTTTTAAAACCCTAAGTGATGAGGGTGAATCTTTTTCATGCCCCTTAGTGATAAGGGTGACTCACCCCAATTTTTTCATAGCAGAACAATGTCTGCAGGGTCAGCTAGTGATATATAAAAATGTTTGATATTTTGCATGTTAAATAAATTTAAAAATAAACTGATTCATTGTACTTTGACCCAATCTCCTTCAGAGAATTATCACCTGTATACCAGATGGGCAACTTATACCTGTATCTATTAATATCATACCTGGTAAACATAATTATGGAGATTTGACTTAAGCCGTAATAGCCAGCCGATTTTGGTTGGCAATGCACCATTATAATCTTTGCTTTCATATTTTTATTTTTATGCTTACTTATTAAACAAATTACAAACCTGTTTAAACAAAATATTAGCTCTGTCCACAATGGTCTTCGGTAAGTTGATGCGATCTGCCATTGTATTTATTTCTCTGAAGGCATTAATAAGGGCTCTATCTGTACTACTTATGTTTCTTCTATTCTGGTATTTGGATACACCAAAACTATCAAACGAGGCATCTCCTCTTCCAGGCCCTATTATAGTGGACAAGTCTCCGCCAGACAGCAATGGGTTTTCGGGACCACCAACACGTGATGGGTCCACACCAGATTTTTCGTTACTAAAAGTACGCCACTCCGATCCTACATCTATTACCCTAAAAATAATCAAAATGTCAACACTACGTATTAGCAATCAACAAGTCAACAGCTGAGAATTTTAATTTAAATTGCTCAATAACTTACCTATCTCCAACCACAAGGCCGCATTCTGAACATATCATGTCACCTGCCCTATAATCTTCAATAAGTGGGGCATCAGGATGGGCATAGCACACCACCTTATTAGCCTCGATTCTGAAATTGCAAACATATTTGTAAACTCAAGGAAATGACAAGAAGGCGAACTGAAATTGAGTTACAATCCACAACTTCCACATTAACTTACGTATTATCATAACATTATGATCTATTGTATGAATAATATTCATTTTCTTAGCAAATAAATTACGAATACGCGGAAATTTAAGCAATATTAAATATTTAAAATAGACAGACCTCGACGTGCTCGCCATGATTGTCGAGTCGCATAGACAATATTTTTATTTTCTTTTATTTTTTTCTATCAATTCGATGCAGTGTTGTCAACCTCAGTGAATAGAAAAACAGTAGATCAATCTTAAAAAAACAGTAGAAAACAGTAAAATTACATTTTCAAAACATTAAATCTACTATATATCTCAAAAACCTTTCAATTGGGACATATAATTAGTTATATAGTTGTATAGTAAATGAAACTACTGCTACACTACCAGCAGCACTTCTTTAATTAACACATTATAAAACAATATAAAGTACAATATTGAAAAAAAAAACAACATAAATATATTATTCATTAAAAATAAGTGATCAAAATTACAAACATTGTTCATTGTTGTGTATTACTCTATCCTCAACATTTTCTATTTCATTGTTTTTGTTAAAATCGTACATCCTTTTATTACATATAATTTTCTTATAATTTTCAGTAGCATCAAATGCGTAACATTCGTATATTTCGGATTTCGTATGTAAAATGCCTTTGATTTGTATTAATAAACAACACTGGCATAAAAAACAGTAGAAAATCGTACTGAAACAGAAAACAGTGCTGTCACGTTAAAAACAGTAGGGTTGGTAACACTAATTCGAGGTGCAACAAAGTAAACCATAAAGCTTAATTGGAAAATAATAAAGTTAGGTACAGGCAGGATTACACAGTCACTAAATGTTGCAGCATTTGCAATTTTGTTATTATTTTATTTAACAATATTTGTACCATACCATATTAAGCAAAAGTATTAACGAGAAGTTTTGTTTTATCTCATCATTTAATATTTGTCAGTAATTTCTATTGATTGAGCGCGTACTTTATTTTTGAATAATTTCTCTGTACCTACCATAGCATTGTAGCATCACTGGTGTTTTGTGCTGTTTTTGCATTTTTCACATATTTAAAGGGCGACCAACTTATTTGTTGAATTAATATCGTTGCAAGTGTAACGTTTAGTTTTATTGTTTAGAATTTTAACCAAAAAATGTATTGTAACATTTTTTTTCTTTTTAACATTTTTCTATTTAACATTTTGTTTATTCTTGAATATTTTATTTATTTTTACTGTAGGTAACACACTGTGCCCTATGACAGATTCGACCATAGACAATCAATACCCGGGAAATTTTAAATCAATTGTACAACCAATGTACAATACAAGTACAACACTACATAATCCAACTATCAATTTAATGTTGTATTAACCAAATAGTTACTTATTTAAATCTGTTTTTAACAGAAAAATAATCATGTCCAAACCTTTTAACCCTCAATCGTCACTCAGTCTGTAGAACGTAGCTCGTCTTATCTTAATAAAACAAAACTTCCCATATGTGTGTAGTCCTTCAAAATTCAAATAAAAATCTAAAAATTCCACTCCATAAAATTACATATACCTAATCCTGGCCTGTTTACATAGTAGTATTTGCATTCAAGGTACTGAGATGGTAGATCACTTTGCTAAACAAGCCAGACAAGTTGGTAACTACTCTTCTGCAAATACAGATCTTCAATCCTTTGCCAGGAACCTCCTTTTTTATCTCTTAGAGTCAATAGTGGATACAGAGTAATCATGTTTAGGGTCGCCACAAGCCTCAATTCACCCTTCTCTATCTTAAAATCGGTGGTTCTTTATTTACAGAAATGTCAACAAAACAACAACTTCAGTTATAATTAGACTCCAACTAAGCTAAGCACTACTGTGAACTGTATTCTTGTACAAAATTAATGTTGACCCATGTGTGATTGTGGAGCAAAATAGACCACATATTTTTTAACTGCTTCAAACGTTCTGTTACTTTGTACGATATTCCAAAACCCACATTCAAATAAAAATATAAAAGAACCCGAAAATATTAAATTATCACCTAGGCCTGTATCACCTTGCTCATTGAAAAAAAAGTTTTGTTCACGTCCATATCCCCGAATTGGAAGGCAGAGGCACAACCAGGGTACCCACGACTAGCCGAAGACACTAATGCCCGATTTCACCAAGAGCCCCTATATTTTAGGGGACTTTTATCGTATTTTAGGGGACTGTTTTATATGGAAACAGTCCCATAAGTAACGTTAAAAGGTCCCCTAAAGTATAGGGGCTCTTGGTGAAATCGGGCATTAGTCCCACAATGTGATAGGTGGCAAGCCTATCGACAACCGGGCGCATATCCAATCCCGAGCAACGTTTTTTCTCATTAGAAAATTAGAAAAACCCAAATTTCTTTTTGTTGTCCGACCCGACCACATGCAATCAAGTCCAACAACTGAACCGCTAGACCACAGAGACATCAACAATAAAGAGAAATCATTGAGAAGAACAAATACCTATTTCCTCTAATAAAATAATTATGAAGTGGGAAAAACCAATTACTTACCAGCATGTGACGTATTATAATTTGTATGTACACTGTACAAATATTTATTTTTTATGTTAATTATTCCCTTATCTAATCAATGAAACACTTATCATACACCTACTAACTGCATAATCGTCTCTTATCACTTTTTTAATGTAACTGATATTTATTGTTACTGCATTTGACACTTATAAACTTTCCCAGACGTATTGTGTTTACCCCAAAACGCTTACTCCCGTTTCCTGTATACGGAAAGGAAGTACACTGAAATTAAAAAATTTGGACAAATTGCACTAGCACGTAACACGGAAGTAGGGTTTTTTTGTAATATGTATGTTAATCAACGACTGTTACAACTACCGTAATAGGTACGTTTTTAATCATCCAGAATCAGATGTAAAGAAATCTGTGAAATTATTAATTACTAATGATTTTTTATGATAATGGAAGGCAAACAAGCACACGGACTTCCTGACGGTAAGAAATTCACGCCACCTAGAGACACCAAAGGTGGTAATGGTGCGTTGCCAACCTGAGGTCGCGATGTTAGGCGTCGAGCGAAAAGCAAGTTTACCAACTACCTTGCCCTCCGAACCGGAACATGTCGACGGCAAGCATTGGACGTTACGGCGGTAGGAATACGTAAGGCGGTGGTACCAATCCAGACGAGTCGTTGCGAAACTCTACCACCTAGTAATATGCCATGGTGTTTGTGACGGCAAGCTATGCTCGCATTTTACGAGCTGCCTCTCAGGAAGGCAGACGGTCTATTCTGCAAAGGAGCCTGGACCAACACTGAGAAAACTAAACGGGGATTGGACCAGACTCCAAAGATTTAAGCATAATCGGTGACGTTCTTCGAGCATTTAGAATATCTTATATAGTAGCGTTGGACATTTATATACTTTTAATAAAACTGTGGAGAGTGAGTGAATTCTGTATATCAATGATGACTGTATATTAAGGGCGCAGGCGACTTAATAGGAGCATCAGAAAACATTTTTAGAGTTTTTGTGTATCTGTCCCCAACCGCGATTCACGCTGATACTGAACCCCTAACGAAATTTGGCTGGTACTTAGCTTCTTTGTGTTTCGAGGGAGGTTGTCCATACTGTCATATGCAAGCGTAGCATTCGCCCACCTACCTAGGACAACCCTTTACCCATTACAAGTTGTTCAGAATAAATTCCCACGACTAGCCACCGGCGCGCCGTGGTACTAGAGCCACGTAGACCCACACAGAGACTTGGAAGAGCCTAGCCTAGCGACGCACAATTGCAAACTCAATCTCTGGCTCAGCACTCTGCTCGCCCACTAGCCCGGTAAAAGTCGTTAAACGTACACAATAGACATTTCGAAAAAAAGGAGGTTGTCTACAGGATACGTTTTATGATGCTGACTCAAGAGGTTCCCTTGGGAGTAGGGCAAATGTCAAAAAAAAATATTCAGTTATATTTTTTACGAGTAGTACGATTTAATTCATACTTTGTTTTGTAGTACCTACGTGCTTTACAAATTGTCCTGTAATGTTCTGTGACCGTGATTTTAGGGATTTTATTTACAAGTCTACCGGCTACTGAGTCTTACCCCCCGGATCGAAACACGACAGAGCCATTATGGCTACAGGACTAGGTAAGGCAGTGGATCTCTATCCGTGTAAGTTGCTGCTAACTCTACCACCACTGACCTGATTGACCTGGCAGTTCAGACAAATACCTAGTCTATGTGAACTCAGTGGACCCGTACCAAGAAGTGAAAAATCTTATAATGTGTTATACTAGCAGCCCGTCCCGGCTTCGCACTTTTATGAAATGTACATACAAACCTTCCTCTTCAATCACTTTATCGTTTGAAAGATGTCATACAAAGGGACATAGGGACAGAGGAAGCGAATTTGTTTTATACTATGTAGTGATGATGTATAAAAATGAATTCCCATTGACAGTGAGGCTGACACACAAGTATTACAGCAGGAAATTATTTATTTAACAAATTCTTTAGAAAACATTTCATTTAAGTATCAGATAGCTGAAAAAGAAATTAAAGAGCACATTTTGGCAATGGACAG
>NJDD01011684.1:19366-45550 GCA_002245505.1 Calephelis nemesis
ATCTAAATAGTTCTTAGCTACATTACATACAGGTTTTTTTCGGGGTTATTGAATATTTTTTAATTTTAGGAAAGCGGTTACTCTCGCTCTTGGATATCTGCAACAAAAAGTGAGCTACTGACGCTACTGTTATAGAAAATATTAATACGCCTTTTAAACGATCACATTTTGAGGGGACTACTGAATCAGGAGCCGAGTTTCATAGTTTAGTAGTCCGTTAGTTCCGACTCAACCGCACTGTTGAGGAACTCCACATGTGGTGTTTACCTTTGACTCCAGCAAGTGTTATGGTTGTGAAAAGAAGCTGCAAGTATCAGGTTAAAGAGCTCCACTAAACATTTCCTATTACAGAGGCAGTAAAACATACTTATAGCACTTATATCACTACTGACACAAAGTTAAGAATGGTTTTAGATCTGGTATTTGATGGCGGTATGACAGGTAGATGAGACAGGTAGACCTAACTACTAAACCAACAATTATAAAAAATTGCCTGTAGGAGTGTATGTGTAGTAGAAAATGATGAGTTCCAGGATATAAATTGGTAAATATACCAAGGTTCTTAGCATAGTATATTTCCGTCTTTTCCTTAACACTCTTGCTATAAAAACATTCCAGTTGTAAATCTTTAGCAAAAACAAAGCCTTGTATTTTTATTAAATACCAACCAAGGGTAGATAATTAACCAAGTGTTATCCACACTTGCTCAATTATCTACCCTTGGTTGGTATTAACCAGTTGCGAATAGGTTATTTAATGAGATTTTTTCCCATTAAAAAAAATCATGGTCTCATTATACGAAGCATCGCCTAATCTTACGCTTGTATTTTGATTTATCTATGAAGTTTTCAAAGTAACGCATTGTAATAAATTATGGGCTGCTGGGTTGAGTTTTAGTTTTTTTCATGTAAGAGTTTAGCCAAAACCCCTATTGTAAAAGACAACCGTGGCTATAGTCCAGAAATACCTACATGTTGAAGGTACATCGCTGTCTTATGGCCTTAATATTAGGCTTAGCAACCAAGTCTACCGGCTACTCTACCCTCCGAACTGAAGTCATTATGGCGGTAAGGATAGATAAGGCGAGGATCCCTAACCGGGTAAGTTACTGCACAGCACTCTACTGCCAGTGGTCTTTTCGGTAATTACCTATTTAACATAATCTGGTCTTTTAAAAGCTGCCTAGTAGAAAAACAAATGGTCTATTCTACTTAGCCCCGGGACTAATAGACGGATTTTTTTTATCTACTCGATTTTAAAACTACCAGCAGTAGACTTAATAAATTAAAAAAAGGGCGTTTAAGGGCGCATCTTAGATTTCTATTTTAGTCATTATAAGGCTAGCTGTTGCTATTGTAGTGTTCCATTGGAATCATTTGGAGGGTATGGTTCTTGGTAAACTCACCAACTTTTACACACTAGTATCTATTGGTGACGTGCGTTTTTTTACAAAGCGACAAATGCCGTTCTTAAGCCATTCGCTCACATAAAAAAATAGACAAAAAATGAAGTAGCTGTTGATTTTGACTGTATATTGTCAAATCATACAATTAAAAGGAAAATGTATATTTAAGGTATGTTTCAGACATGTTACTTTTTTGACATTTGAGTAAAATACTGTCCTATCTAACAACTAAACTGATGCTCACATTTTATACATTAAAGTGTATGTAATATTTATGACTCACCTATAAATGTAACAGTATTTGTACTCTATAATTTATAGACTTCTGGAAATTATAGACCTTTAGCAACGGTAATAATATGTGTACGAACGCGTATTATTATTTTATTTAAATACAAAATAACACGCTTAGTGAGATACCTGATATAATGTATTTAGAGAAATCTTACTATCACTACTTAGTATATAACAAAGTCGCTTTCTCTGTCCCAATGTCCCTAATGTCCCTTTGTATGCTTAAATCTTTAAAACTACGCAATGGATTTTGTTGCGGTTTTTTTTAATAGATAAAATGATTGAAAAGGAAAGTTTATATGAATATTTTATAGCCGAGCGAAGCAGGGGTGGGTCGCTAGTCTTGTGTATCAGATAAATTGTTAGTTTTCTGTCATATTTGATTTGTACAGACTGACTTATTTTATATGAATGACTTTACATGGCCACATTTTTTACTACTGTGTTCTACCCAACTATTTATTCTGACTGATTCAATGCCTAAAATGTCTTAGTTTTCTGTGAAAGTGGTTTTTGATTACTGGCACTAATGCCAATGAATTAGATTTTCATACAAATGTGAGTTACAGTGGTTGGCCCCTTTAAAAAGAATATTCCTCGTAAGTTTTTATGTATATTTGTGGATAAAAACTTAAGAAATCCATCTGATGCTAATATAAGAACAAAACATTAAACGTACATTATCCTAAACCATTAATTTAAATTGGAGAAACTTGTCAAGCCTAAACGAATTTTCTTAAGAAATCAACTAAACTGAGACACTCCACGACATCCCGGCGAAAACTATTTTTTTTTTTGCTTTGTTGCAATTCACTAAATCGCATAAACAACTAACCAGTGTTGTCACCAAATAAATTGGGTATAATTCAAAAAAGAAGGTAAAAGGAAAGTTCCAGTTTCGGTTAAAGTTGTGAGCATAGTCGAAAGCTTGCTTTGATTTCGACTCAAAACCCTTTTTATTCAGACTCTAAAAACACTTATTCAACCAAATTTATTCAAAAAGTATAAATATTCTCCGATTTCTTAACTTCTAACGAAACTTCTTTAGAATCGTTGTGATTTCAAAACGGATGCAACTGAAAAACGACAGGTAAGATACACAAATACAAATTCATCTCATTCTTTTTTCGATTTAATGAAGTTTCACTTCTATCGTGTGTGAATCGGATTCACACCTTTTTGTTCACAGAGGAGATGAGTAAAGCAATGTTAGAGTTTTATTTAAGATGTTTTTGTTTTTATTAAAATGAAGTGATTTTAGTGCTTTAAATATTTCAAACTTTTAAAAAAACATACGAAAACACCTTTACAAACATAATCATTACATATAATGGTAAAAATAGGATCACCGCCTTGTAGTTGATTAATATATTACAGAGATTGGAAGGCAAAAATGCAGATTTTCTGAGCGTACAAAAACCAAGTTGCCTTTAGTATGCCAGAAAATACACTATTCAGATATGTAAATATTTTCAGATTTAATTATTTTGAATTTCAATTTTATTAAAAAGCTAGAAATGTAAAATGTGATTAAATTGTATTGTGATATTCATATCATGTATTTTTAGTTATTTGTAGCCTTCTAACACATTACAGGTTCTATTGTTAGTACAATAGTAAATACAATAATATCAGTCATTGACTAACAGATAACCAATCGTTAATGTGGTGACTGATGTTTGAATGAAATAGATATCATCATCATCAGACAAAGGACATAGGCCTCCCCCAAAGAGCACCACAAGTCACGGTCACCAGTCGCTTGTATCCAGCGACTAACCGCGACTTTGACCAGATCATCAGTCCACTGGGTGAGAGGTCGTCTAACACTTCTCCGAAATTCAGTGACTGGTAAAAATAATAACAAAATCTATAATTTGATTAGCATTTTAGATTTCCATTTTTTTTGTATTTGAATAAATAAAAACACGAAACTATTGAGTGGTTTGAATCCGAAAACGTTTCGTTGGTCGAAGGGTTAGCGCATACTCCTAACACAACCGAGAAATAGTGAGGATCGGGTTAGATTCATAGGGTCGGAACATCAAATTTTAAGTATTTCCGAGTCTGGGTATTTATTTAATTTATTCCTGAACCTGTAAAAGTTGGAAGTACTTGTATTAGTTTCATTCACTAACACATAATCTGCTTACTTTGGGGTTATATTTAGAAGCGATAGGTTCGCCTTGTGTTGGTCCGGGCTTCTATGCTTTCCTGTCAGGCATCTAGCAAAAAACGGGCATAAGCTTACCGTTAAAAACATTGTGACAACACGTGAGTTTACCACCGACTAGCTTCGATTGATACCACCACCTTATCAATTCCTGCCGCTATAACGTCAATGCTTGTCGGTGACGTGTTCCAGTTTGTAGGATAAGGTAGCCGGTAAATTTACTTTTGCTCGATGCCTGACATCCCGGTCTCAGGTTGGCAACGCACCATTAGCACATTTGGTGTCTCTAGGCGGCGTAAATTTCTTACCATCAGGTAATTGTTTGCCTTCCTATACCATAAAATAGATAAATTTGTTTAATTTGTGCAGGGATATGTGTTTATTATAATAAAATATAATTTATATAGAAACAAGATATGACAATCACTGAAAATTATAAATTATATAATATTTTTTTTTATAAAATCAGGGATAAATCAATACTTGTATTGATTTTCTAGATGTTTGAACAAACACTTGATATGTCATTATATTAATTGTCAAGGTAAAATAAGTAATCGTTGAAAAAAAAAGGTAGGAAAAAATCTTACTACATATTACTAAAAGAACTGCATAATCAACTCTTTTTACATATTCATTGCCTTTAACGGGCTAAAAGTAGGGTTGCCACTTCATGGTTTTTTATTCCTTCTTTTTATGAGATTAGGAGGCAGGTATCGAGTGCCAGATAAATAGCCAGACCCAGTAATATGGACATCTAATTAATCTCTGGTCTGGCACTCGATACTCTCTGCCTACCCCGTAAGGGACTTGGCGTGAAGATATGAATGTATGTATGTATGTATGTAGGAGGCAGGTAGATGATACAATCGTATGACTGTAAGAAATACAGTCACCTATAGACATAAATTGTGGTAACAAAAAGACAAAACATCGAAAGCAGGCGTTTGTGCCCAAAACAATTAGATGACAATATTACTGGGTCTGGCTATTTATTTCTATATTATATTAGTATCGTTGACCGAAAACACAAGTGATAAGTAAGTTACTGCTTACTTATTTCTGTGTGTTCTTTTGGATCTGTATTTCATTTGTATGATATGTCCTAGTTCAAAAAAATATACACATTTTTGTAGGATCACCAGTTACAGTTTTCTACACAAAAACACGACAGTGATGGAAATTATGCCATAAGTGGTAAACAAGATGCTGTGCAATGTAAAACCGATTAGCCAAAGTGTCAAACAAAGTACATTGTAGAAGAGAACTGGGGTTTACAAAATCTTCTCACTCCCGTATCCGTTATCCGGTACACCCAGGCCACCCACGATTGGCCGAAAACACTAAGTCCCAAAATATGATAGATAGTAAACTTATCGCTAACCAGGTACATATCCAATCCCGGGCAACTTTGGTTTTATTAGAAAATTGATCAAACACATTTTCCTTTTGTGCCCGACCCTGTAGTTGAACCTAGAATCTTATGAGCTCTGAAGTAAATGAACCGTACTATTATATCGCAGATATTAGGTGTTTAAAAAGTGCGTACTTCGTAAATTTTTTAGAGCAAAAATGTAATTTTCAAAATCTGATCCTTGATAAGAAAATCTTTACAAAAGTGACAACCCTAGCAGGAGCACTAGTAATTACGTCGTTGTGCGACGTTCCCGTGAATGGTGCTTTGGCAGTGTCTCCCGGCTCCAAAGTATCAGCTAACTGAGATAGAACATCAAACACCTGTGTATGGAAATTAGAAGGGAAACTTTGCAATCTGCTTTGAACATGTTGCAAATTTGAAGAATATATCTATAGGATAAGAGGTAAAGAAGTAGACTAATTTCTAGGTTATAGGAAATTATGGCTAATAGATACCTACCAAAAATGTTAAGTATATTTGATAACTTTTTCTTATTTTAATGAAATAAATGGATACCAGTTTTATTGTAGTATTTTTTAAAACGAAAAATGTTCGCCTCTGTAGTGTAGTGGTTTGGTTTTTGACTTGACGTAACGAAAATGTATTTTTTCAATTTTCTAGTAACACAACTTTACCCGGGATTGCCACCTATTACAGGTTGCCCACCAATTTTCCATATAAACAAACGTGTTAGATCCGCCTATCTGGTACATAAGCTTACTAACAAGGTGATTTCAATAGCCAAAGCATACAAGATTACTTAAAATACTTTTTTTTATAACAAAAAGTCATCGAACTAACAAACGGTTCTTCTGATGGTTGGACAAAAATTTGCACATCTATTATGAAAGACTAAAATATTATACCATTTGTTTAAAATTGTATTTTTTTTCTGTGCAAGAAAAATTAAACATATTTACTAAAATTTTTCTATATTAAAACATAAAAAGCTGATTTTAAATCGAAGTTTGAACCAATGGTTGGCTACGCAACTGTGATGCACCTGGGGCAATTTTTATGTTATCTATCTATCTATCCTCAAAATGTCTTGAAATAATGCTAAAAACATCAAGCCCACCAATTTTCCAATAGAGCAATCGTGTTGGATCCGCCTGACTGGCACTTATGCATAATAACGAGCTGCATCTACAAAGTGTACTTGATTAGAGACTGCGTTTTGCTTAGAATGCGTTCTTAACTGGGAGTTCTTGAGTGAGCGCTTCTTGGCTCCATTTGATCACGATTGATGACCCTTTGACGATTTAAATGGGTTTAATATTTGCACCTATCAAGATTTGAGCTGTAATAAAATTATCTTTTTGTCGTCTTTAGTTCAGTTTTTCAGCTTGTGAAATTGTTCATCTTCAATTTTTAATACTTCGATGGAAAAAGGGGGGATAAATGTTTGAAGTATATGCGTGTAAGTCATTTTTGCTAAGTCGAAACCCAGCGAAAAAGCACACGGCTTTCTTGGGAAGAGACACCTAAGGTCTTGGAGTTCGGTCTCCAGAATGTTAGACCTATAGTACAAGTCCACCGGCTACCCTACCTTTCGGGCCAGAACATTACGGCCATTATGGTGGCAGAAATATTTAAGTCGTTGGATCTCTTTCCAAACAAGTTGCTGCACAGCACTCTATCAGTAGTGGTCTTGTTAGTGATGATATATACTTTAACCAGTACTAGCCTCTTCTGAGCTGAGCTGAGAAAATGGTCTATGCTACTCACTGAACTATCTTCAATCTATCTTCTCTATCTTCAACATGAAAATTCCTAAAACTAACGTGATCGAGATGATTCTTAACTACTTTACAGATAGGTTTTGTAAGGAGTGACTGTCAGTTTTTGATTGTTCGATTATTTATAGAGTAAATTAATACGATTGTTAACTCACCGTGTACCGCTCATAAGGCTTTACCTTTACCAAATACTTATAGATGCCATAAATATTATAGGTGCTTAAATATATTCTACAGAAGTGTTGATATGCAAATCTATCTCAGTTATCCTGCCCTGATCAAAATATAATCCTGACAAGAATTCGACTGGCTTTTTTTTTACAAAAGACAGCAAACGAACACGTGGCTCCCTTGCTGATAAGAGATAACCGTAGCTTATAGACTCCGTAGATATTGTAGGTGCGTCACTATTCTGTGGTCCGAGTTTTAAGGTGATTCCCCAAACCTAATAATGGACCACAATAATTCCTTTATGTAATGTAGTTAACAGCCACCTTGATTTACGATAGCTTTCTGACAAAAAGTGATAGTCTGAAATCTGATCAAAAGTTGTGATGCCACAAAAATACAGTAAAAGACACGTTAAACTTATAACGTTATTTTTTTCGCCGGGATGTAATAAAAAATGAAAAATTCAAACAATTTTTGGTTTAAAATGGATTAAGTTTAAAAGACTGGAAAAGAACGGTTCTTCCAACTCACTCAACGAAGCGTACAAATTATTAATGAACTTGACTTATCCAACGTCACTGGAATTAGCATGATAATATGCAAAGTGGGTAGGAATACTCGGTGCATATTAACATCTTAATGTGTCAGTTTTACTAACATGTACTTTTAAAGTGCGAGTTTTTTCCATCATTTGGTTTTTAAACTGATGATCCTGATGACTGATTAAGTGTCACTTAAAACACAGAACTTAATTAATTTCATTTATTTGCATTTGTGGTCTAGCGTCTGCGGACTAAGCTTCTTGAGGTCTCCAGTTCGAATAAAAATGTGTTTTCTCAATTTTCTAATTTCATCAATGTTGCCTGGATTTGGATATGTGCCTAATAATGTGCCCTGTTAATAATCTTGCCACTTTGTGGGAATTGGTGTCTTCGGCCAGTGGAAGAAGTCAGCAGATGCACGACCTGGGTAGGTTTTGTCTTTGCCTTGGGGACGCGAGTGAGAAGATGTTTTTAACATTTTCCCCGTGTTGGTCCAGGCTGCCTTCCTACCAGGCATCTCGTAAAAGACGAGCATAAGCTCACCGTCACTAACACCGTGACATCCTACTAGGTGGTACAGTTTTGCCCGGACTGGTACCACCGCCTTACCTATTCCTGCCGCCATAACGACCAATGCTTGCCGTTGACGTGTTCCGGTGCGGAGGGTAGAGTAGCCGGTAAACTTACTATTGATCGAGGCCTAACATACCAGCCTTTGGTTGGCAACGCACCATTATTACCTCTGGTGTCTCTTGGCGGTGTGAATTTTTTACCATTAGGAAACCCGTCTTCTTGTTTGCCTTCTATTATCATAAAAAAATAGATTTATCGAAACTATGAAAGTATTATTATGTGTAAAACTCGCAAAATTGTCGGTATGATCTGGTTAGATATTGTCTATCTCTTCAAGAATACGAATATAAAGATACTTAGGATTCGCATAAAATATTTTATACAGTATGAACCAAATTCTGATTCTATATCGATGTTCTTAAAAATATTTATGTTTCCTTTTCGCAACGTATTTTCTGTGAAATGACAATTGTAAAGCGTAACGGGAAGGAAAATTAAAATGTGAGGTGCAAACACCCCGCTCCCCCGAGCCAGGTGCAGGCTGGGTAAACACGTGTCGTGGACATATTTCTAGCACCCTCATTGTCCGCTGAGTAACGAGGAAGCAACGTTATATTTTAAGTGTGTTTTAGTTACGTATCTAAAATATTTAGGTAGGAGTATATGCATGGTGTAGATTTAAAAACTTTGGGAAACTGATTACTATATTATTTCTAATTAAACAGAATGGATGCAAGTAAAAAGTAACTCAAAAATTACTTTTTTTATGATATTCGAAGGCAAACAATCAGACGGATTTCCTGATTGTAAGAAATTCCCGCTGCCTAGATACACCATAGGTGGTAATGGTGCGTTGCCAATCACAAGCCGGGATGTTAGGCCTCGAGCAAAAGTAAGTTTACCGGCTACCTTACCTTCCGAAGCGGAACACGTGATGACGTTATGGTGGCTGGAATAAGTAAGGCGGTGGTACCAATCCGGGTGAGTCGCTGCCAAACTATACCACCTAGTCAGATGTGTTTTTAGTGACGGCAAGCCTATGCTCGCTTTTTACGAGCTGCCTGGTTCAGGAAGGCAGATGGTCTATTCTATAAAGGAGGCCGGACCAACAGTTGGTCCGGCCTTCAAAAGACCAAACGGGGATGGCCAATCATTTAACCCGGCAAGAGTGTGGTGAGAAAATCTAATGGGTATGTGGCAGGGTATGACATAGCCGAAAACAAAATTGACTATCAAACTTGTTTCTAAAGAAGTATTGTATTAATTATTGTTTGTTATAATAAGGTAATAATACAATAATGTGTTAGAAATAAAATAATGGCGTCATTGTTACAATTTTGATTTTTTAGTTAGGTGGAGACAAGTTACTATGAATTACAAGCAAAAATTTTAGCCTCTCAAAAATTAAAAGAAACTCAAGAAAAACATGTTTAAAAAAATAAAAAAAAAACTTAATTGTAGGATAGAAAAAAAATGAAATCTTAGGAATGTCTTATGAACTTGAGTCGAAATCTATACAGTTTAAGCAAAAAAATATTGGATGACCCAACCAAACCAAACCAAAATCTATACAAATGACCTTTTCGCAGCTGTCACAGGAGTATTTTTTCTTTATATCCTTTTTGTTAGAGCAATCCCTTCTATTTAATAATTTAATTATTAATGACCAGTAACATTGT
Organism: Calephelis nemesis; assembly: GCA_002245505.1. NCBI lineage: Eukaryota > Metazoa > Arthropoda > Insecta > Lepidoptera > Riodinidae > Calephelis > Calephelis nemesis. The sequence goes on from NJDD01011684.1 coordinate 29,360, forward strand.
TAGTCGATAAAAGTGGTTCGATGATTTTCTGCCGTATGTACACTGGAATATTTTGGTCTTAATTTAATTAATTTTGTTGGTCTGTCAAGTATATAAAATTTTTGAAGGCAACTGAAAAAATAGCTGGTTTTACATGTGAATTCTCAGAATATTTAAATATATCTCAGATTCCTTCATTTTCGAGTTACGCGAGACATGTTTGCATACCGTGCTTCAGACGCTCTGAATGGCGCGAGATGTCTCCAAAGCTTTTTGATTCACAAATAAGATTCTCAACAAGGAGCCCGACTTGTGTATTGAACGTGTTTTTATAGCCGTGGGATCTTCAACATGTTTACGTTTTTTGATTCGTCTCTTCATATCAAAGTGGGGATCTTTATTTTCAAGATTGATTTCCGTTTCCGTTTTCCAGTATTCTGATATACTTTAACCCCTGTAAATGGTATAGGATAAAAATCCAAACAGGTACTGCGTCCTGAAGCCTCCAGTTAGTGTCCGGTTGATATACTGACAAACTAGTACTACTAGTGTAGTCTTTGCAGACTCGTACGAGTAAGAAAATTTTATAGTTTTTACATACATACATACATACATATCTTCACGCCAAGTCCCTTACAGGGTAGGCAGAGAGTATCGAGTGCCAGACCTCACGATCCTGACAAACCTGTCTTGCTTCCTTCACATTCATTACCCTTTTCATACAAACACGCCGGTTTCGGAGACTCTTGACACCACCCTCGGATAATATCCGATTGATCTGATCGTGAAATGTCAGCCTTGGTCTCCCCGGGTACCTACATCCATCCACATTCGAATTGTATATCTGCTTTGTCAATCTTTCATCTGTCATTCTTTCCACATGCCCGAACCAGCGGAGCATGCCCTTTCGCATTTTAACACCAACACTTTCTTTCGATCCCACTCTTTCTCGGATCTCACTGTTACGAATGCGGTCAGCGAGCGTTACACCACAGATTTTCCGTAGTGCTCTCATTTCGACCGCATTTATCCTACTTTCATGATCTTTCTGACATACCCAACTCTCGCTTCCATACAATAACGTTGGGATAAGCACAGAATTATGCAAAGCGAGTCTAGCCTTTTGACTCAAAACCTCGCTTTGGAATAGCTTACCCAAAGCTCCATTCACACTATTCCCTGCACTCACTCTCTTCTCTACATCCGCGGTGTACCTTCCATCCCTGCTAAAAGCACAACCAAGATATACAATTTCATTCACTTGTTCCAGCACTACATCATCAACCAAAACTCTTACATCCGTTCTGGCTACATCTCTTTCAAATACCATTATTTTGGTTTTCGTCGCATTCAAATGTAAGCCCCTTTCTTTACAATAGTTTTTACGTAAATCTAAATACTTTTTTTTAATAAAGTTTATGCCTATAATCGGTGTTTAAACTGACAACTGCTTTATTTTATTATTAAAAAAAAAATCTTAAACGTTACACTCCTTCTTCTTTATTTATATTTGAAAACAAAAGAGCAGACCGACTATCGATAGTGTTGAACACTCAAACTGTTAAAAGTTAATATTTCATGTTTTTAAAGGAAAAAACTCTTGTACGTATCATTTATAATCTTATCAAGCGTCGACGATGGAAAATATCAAACATGTTACATTTTGAGAATATGATGTTCTTGGGTATCGGTTTATCTCCAAACGGATACAAAACGAAAAAAGAAAAAACGAGGACTTAGCAAGCTAGATAAATCGTATTAGAACTTTAGCTAGATAGATAGATAACACGTACCTACAGTTAATTATTTAAGCGCGATAAAACTGCAAAAATCGGACTTCGTTTTCAACAAGTAAGTCATCTGAGTACACAAAAATTATGTATTTTCCTTGATTTCCCTGAGGCGCCATTATCAGACTTAGTGGGAGCTGGACCACTTTAAAAATACGTTCTTTTAGAGAAATACAGAATTTTTAATACTATATTTCTACTACTATATAGACTCGAAAAAAACGATCAAGACTAAGGCATTTGATAGAAAACATTTTACAAGCCGGCAATGGTATCATCACATCTCTTTACTACAAGATAATAAATAAATAGGCGTACAAGTGTTTTGTCCATTACGTAGTTCAGAATAATTTCCAAATGGTAAACAACACAGGCAAGTCATTTAAAATACCCCACAAAAAATATTAGAGCGAGGGACAGCGCGATATAAAAGTTGCGTTCGCGAAATTGAAAACATAACTTCTTTTTACGCGACGCAGGTGGGGCAGACACGTGTTCTGTGTCACCGTAAAATATTTATCCCGATTACGAACTGCGCCTACAATTTGTTCGAACACAGCTGATCTTTTATCGTCGGGAGTCTACGCTGCTTAGTTTACGACCAAAGCTTTTAGCGTATAAGGTTGAAAAAGTTGGTTCTTATATCATAGCGATCTAAATAAAAAATGTTCCTGGATAAGTTACACAAATTGAATCTAATCAAAGTAAGCAAATTATATGCTTGTGTTATCAATGATTCTAATACACAGAAATACTTAGGCAAATAGATATATCAAAATAAAATTTAATAAACACCGAGACCCGTACACTATATGTGAAAACAAAAGGATTATGTGCTACTATTTCGCTGTCAATCTTACTCTATTTCGTAATCATTTACAATCTTTCGAAAAAAATAATTATCAAACCGCAAAACGTGGTACCGAATAAAATGGTTGAAGTCGGTTTTTACACCTTCCATGTGTTAAAATCATGTATCTCGTCATCGTGACAATTTATACATATATTATCTTATATCTAAAATTTCGTGTCACAATGTTCGTTCCTGTACTCCTCCAAAACGGCTTGACCGATTCTCATGAAATTTCGTGAGCATATTGTATAGATTTGAAAATCGGCCAACATCTATTTTTTATACCCCTAAGTGATAAGGGTGACTCGCCCTAATTTTTTTTTACTAAAATCACATTAAAAATAAAGCAGAACAACGTCTGCCGGGTTAGCTAGTAAAGTTTAAGTATTCACAAATTCATTATCAGATCTTGATAAGATTTTATTATACACATACACAAAAAGACAGAATTTGAACGTCTAGTTTGCATTAGTCTAATAATATTTGTATGAAATTAAACGTTAATCACTACAAGAAACCATAAATAAACAAGTAAAGTAACAATTCAAAATAGTTTCCGTCTCAACAAAAGCGATACCATACAAAGATATCACAATTGTTGCGAAATATCAAAGGGCGAAGAATAAAACCATCAAACCTATTGTTAAATGTTTTACAATAACAAAGAAGTTTATTTTCTGAGCTCGAATAATGTGACAGGCTTGATTCCCCCCCATGGAGCCTAAATATTAACTATTTATCGTGGGTACAGTTTATTTTAACTGGTTCGGAAGTCGAGTTAGTTTTATGACTTTTTGTGGTCATAAAAATTACTTTTAGTGTCGAAAATAAAAATATTACAAAAACGACAGCTAACTAGTTGTGCTTTTGTCAATTCAAGTATAAACTTAAATGTGAAAGGAAATGATTATTTATAATCTCCATGTTGGTTTTCTATGTAGTATTTCTTTTCTTTTCTAATTTTATTTCTTTCTGTGACGCAGGCGAGCATGATGAGTTAAACGGGTCATTACCATCAAGACTACTGATGGTAGAGCATCAAGTATCAATTTTCCCTGGAAGAAATTCACCGCCTTGTCTATCCTATTAATATTATAAATGCGAAAGTTTGTATGTATGGATGTATGGATGTTTGTTACTCTTTCACGCAAAAATTACAAAGCCGATTACCATGAAATTTGGTATGTAGGTAGCTGAAGACCCAGAATAACATATGGGCTACTTTTTATCCCGGAGTTACCGCGGGATTGGGACTTACGCGTGTGAAACAAAAAAAAAAGATCTTTCCACTACAGTGTTCGATATTGTAGTGTTACGGTCAGGAGAATAACGTAGCCGGTAGGCTATCCCCTGTGTTCGTTCGCGTCATCTGAGAGGAATAGACCATCTGCCTGTCTACCAAGCAACTTGTAAGAGCCAAGGTACAGGTAGAGTTTTGTGCTGCAAATTGCTAGTTTAGAAATTTGGAAAAACCATAATATTTTCTTTTTGGAATCGAACCTGGAACCTCATGAAGTCAAATCCAAAACCTGAACCGCTAGACCACAGAGGCTATTAACCAGGACCAGAACAGCATAAGCTTGTTTGCAGTCTTACCATATAAAACACAGTGCTTGATATATCATTTAATCTGATAAAATGTAACCAAATGATAAATGATCACGAAATTTTTGACATTATAATTAAGTAATCAAGATATAATCGAATGTTAATTTTATGTAAATGCCTCTGATTAAAAATGACAAATTATCTTGATTGATGTTTATATTGAATCCTTCAAATTAAAATTGACTAGTATTCACACGCAGCTTTGCTTTTAAACTGCTCAACTTTATTTTTAAGATTCCGTAGCCAAAGGCCAAGAAAAGGAACCTTTATAGATTCGTCTTGGGTATCTATTTGTTTGTCCGTCTGTATGTTACAGTCATTTTTACCGAAACTATTCTAATTATAGTGTTGAAACGTAAGTAGATGTCTTTATTCTCTAAATTACATTAAGATTTTCACAAAATAAAGGAAAAAGACAATAAACTTTAGGAGTCACCAATACTTAGATCTAAAACTCAATTTTTTTTTACCAAATCCTTAAGTGTGGGGTATAAATATTGATAGGTTTTAAAAATGATATTGAGGTTTTTAACATTTTTTTTCTAAAGTGTACTGTTTGCGCGAGAGACACTTCCAAAGTTGTAAAATGTGTCTCCCTTCTGTAACTACCGCTGCCACAAGATATTTGTTTGAACGATATCTAATAAGAAGTTTTTTTAAGATAAAAAAAAAGTAAAAACAAGTTTCTTCGCGCCCATATCCCCGAAAAGGTAGGCAAAAGCACAACAAGACACCCACGACTAGCCGAAGAAACTGAATCCCACAATGTGATAGGTGGCAAGCCTATCGCCAACCGGGCCCATATCCAATCCCGTGCAACGTTTTTTTTATTAAAAAATTGTAAAATCCCAATTTTCTTTTATTGCCCGACCCGGGATTCGAACCCGGGACCTCAGGCAGTCAAGTCCAACAACTTAACATTAACAATTAAAACAGTTGTATCTCACTGTGAAGGGATGGCGCTGTGTAGTTTAAAATCGCACATCAATTTAGTATGAATATTTTAAAACAATTGATGTTGTTTATTGATGATGTGTATCTAATTATGCTCAATCTTACGAAATACATAAATCGTTAATCGAAACCACTATTAAAAAACTGCGACACTATTTTATTATGTTATATCACACAATGTAAGTGTCATGTGATTTGTTAGGTACTTGCTGCTACGGAACCCTTCATGAGCAAGTCCGACTTGCTCTTGGCCGCTTTTATTTTAAATTATATGTTAATTGACTTCTCCACCATTTGAAAACCGATTTAAAGAAATATATTTTTATTTGAGATACTAATTATTATAATATTGCGTAATTTCGGACCACCTATATTGCCACCAAGCCAAAATCTAATTATTGACTCACAGTAAAAACGATAGATTGTACTCTCTATTAAGCGTATTTAAATAACGTTATTGTTGAAATGAAACTGTAATAAATATAATAAACTCCTGGATTCGGAAACACATACTTTCATGTTAAGCACACAAATGCCTGCCCTCGTTGGGAATCCAACTGCAGCTGTTCGGTGGTGTGAGACATGAATGTGAGACTAACCTAACCTCTGGGCCAATATAGAAGTGAAAAGTTCCCGTTTTTGAACTCTAAAAAACTCTTTCGGTAAAACTAACAGAACAGTGTTGACTAAATTCAACAATTAAACGGTAAGATTAAGAACTGACGGAGCAGTTTTTACCAGCGCCCGTTTCGGTCGCGGAACTGCGGTTTATTTCAAAACTCACGAGACCGGTAATTTGTGCGGTCAGACAGACGCGGCCGTCGCGGTTGAAATCATCACACACAATACTTGTACGATTCTACGGGCGGGCGACCGCTGCCGCGGAAACCGCAAACAACCGCGGGCGCTGCGAGTGTAAAAAGCTTCATGAAAATGTGCTCTTACTTTTTCCATATAAATCTACAGAACCTGCGGGCTCTTAAAACTGTTCTTTGAGTTCTTAGGCTAAGAGTCCAAGGGAATAAGTTTTGTCAAAATCGGTAACATTGACGCAGATATATCTTTGATCAAAATTGGTCTGATTTATTATTTTATTACAACTAAAAACTATCTACACGCCCTTATTCAAAAGTAGTTAGCAGAGGTACAATAAGCAAACGAAATATCAGCCCTTCTTACAGTACTTTGATAGCATTATTAGATATTTCTTTTATTTATTGTACCCACGACTAGTCAACGATACTAAAACCCACGCCTACCTGCCACCCATGCCTGTCACATAGGCAGAAAACATGTTGTCACATGAAAACCTCTCTAAATCCCAAAAAAAAATTGTTGCCCAACATAGGAACTGAATCCGAAACCTCATGTATTCAACTCCAACTCGACCTATTACTAGACTATAGGATTTCTGATTCCTCTAATATGGTTTATTTATTATGGTACCTAAATCTGAGCTTGTTGTAAGTAAAAATATCAAAAGCTCAGTCAATTCTTCTTACAATTGACGTGTTAATATACAAAATAAATACACATTCACATTTATGAATGTAGTAAACTAAGTCCTAAGTAGCCGAATTTATTCGGATATAAATAAGCTGCTCAGCCCGAAAATCATCCTTTTTGTATTTTTTACAATAATAGAGTGACTTCTTATTATTATCCTTTGTCACCACACATTTACTGATTCGTAAAACTCTGGTAATGGATATTTTAGAGACGTCGTTAATCGTAACTGTATTTTATTATTATTTCTATTGTTGGTTGAGAACTATGTAGTGACTTAGCCGGGATCCATTGCGTTATCTATTTTTGCAGCCATAATGACAAAGTTGTATTCCAGTTTAAAGAAACAGTAGCCAGGAGACTTGCACGTTAAGCCTAACGCCCCAGCAGAGTGACTCACCTGTAATATTTATCCCAAATAACTTAAAACCTATAGTGCATAACTTTTTTTCAAAATTAAATTTGGGAAAAAATATGCATTACTTTAACAACTAACCTGATCAAACTTAATATGGGTTTATTTCGAAATCAAGACCTACCTCTTAAAAAATCCAAATCGGTTTATTATTAGCCGAATAATTGCTTTACAAATGCCAAAAAAAGCTGCTGGATTGAAGCCTTCCTTAATTTTGAAATCGGTTAAAGTACAAAATTTGTTTTTATTAGAAAATATGTGATTCAAAAACTTGCAGTCGAATTTAGAACCTTCTTTTGAGAATTACGTAAAAAATTAGTACACACTCATTTTTCGTATATTTTGTGTGTGTTATACATAGTTTGTGTAGTATGTGTCTTATCCACATCACTTTCATTAAAAAGGAAAGGAAAAACATCTCACTATTAGATATAATCTTAGCCTTTTGTACTTTTAGGTTCAAAATTATCTCCGTGTTGATCCGGACTCTTGCAGAATACACCATCTTCCTTTCTGCCAGGCAGCTCGTAAAAGGAGAGCATAGGCTTATCGTCACTAGCACCGTGAAATCCTGCTAGTTAGTAAAGTTTCACAGCGACTTGCCCGGATTAGTACCATCGCCTTCCCTATTCCTGCCGTTGACGTGTTCCGGTTTAGTTGGTAAGGTAACCGGTAAACGTACTTTTGCTCAAGGCCTAAAATTCAGGCCTGAGGTTGACAATGCACCATTACCACCTTCTAAAACCGTCTTCTTGTTTGCCATTCAATGTCATAAAAATATATAATATTGTATTCATAAATAAAAACGTATAATTATTTATGTTATTTATTTCTGTCTTCCGCTAGTCGTGAGTACCAGAATTGTAGCTTTGCCTACCGCTTTGAAATATTTTATATTTATGCTAGTCTTATAACTATTAGGTACTAAACTAACATTTCGAAGTAACTATGATTGGGTGATTGGATGCTGTGCAGTTATTCAACTTGATAAAACCGTCTCTTTTGTATCATTGGTGCTTACACTACTCTTGTTCCGTACTTAATGGTAAAGGAGCCGGCATATTATCACTATTATATTACATTTACATGTAATGACATTAGTATGTTCAAACCTTGCTTGTCTTTTAATGTGAAAATAATCGCCTGCGTGATTGATATTAAAAAAATTACTAAGATAAAAAGTGTACAATCTGGAAACTATAAATAATTCTCCCTTGCGGTATAAGTCCATACCCTCGTATAGGTACGTCCCTTATCTCATATGATAAAACCCGACCTTATGATCTGATTTATAGAAGGGACGATATTAAAATATATTTTTTATGGTACACCCCACTTAACCGTTCTCATATTAATAATCATGAATATAATTTTCTACACATTAGACGGTTATCTATCTAGTATTATATTGTCCTCCCACTCTTTGATCTTTGATTGTAAGACAGCAGACATATGGGTTTGGCAATTAAGGTATTAAGTAAGTTTTTACGTATTCATAGGTGAACGTCCTTTTGAATTCAAACTAAAAAATATGTAAAGTGGATTTTGATGTACATAATCATTTAGTCATAAAAATGTTTTCTTATAATTTACATACATACATACATACATAAATATCTTCACGCCAAGTCCCTTACGGGGTAGGCAGAGAGTATCGAGTGCCAGACCTCACGATCCTGACAAACCTGTCTTGCTTTCTTCACATTCATTACCCTTTTCTTATAATTTCATTATTAAAACAACGTTGATAGGGATTGGATATGTGCCCGGCTGGTGATAGGCTTGCCCTCACCTGTCCCTGGACAGGCGACGGTGGAGGCTAACCGACCGGTCCTCCAAGGGTGGTTGCAGCGGCGGTTCGGGTCGCTGACGTTCCGACTTGTGCAGGTGCTTTCCGGGCATGGATGCTTCGGAAAGTATCTGCAAAAGATCGCGAGACGGGAGGCGACCCCCGCCTGCCACGAGTGCGGGGCGCCAGAAGACACGGTGTCCCACACGCTGGGAGAGTGCGACGCATTCGAACAACAGCGGCGTACACTCTCAGCGGTCGTAGGAGAGGATCTCTTGCTGCCGAGCGTTGTCAACGCTATGCTCGGTAGTGACAGGTCCTAGCAGGCGGTGGTCTCCTTTTGCGAAGAAGTCATGACGCAACAGGAGACCGCGAAGCGGGCCCGGAAGGACGATCCCAACTCAGACCCGCTCCGGCGCAGGCGGACCGGGGGCGCGATAAGGCGGTTCCTCCGCCTTCAAAGTGCTTCCGATGCGGGGCTGCCGGGGGGAGTCGGGGGATTTCCTCTAGCCAGCATGGTCTCGCACGCCTGGGGGGCGACTGCAGTAGCCGCGGAGCGAGATGGTGAATGCCAACGTGATCCCATCTCGCTCCTAGCCGGGCGGCAAGAAGGTCATCGTGTGGTTTTTAGTCGGTTCGAGTCCAACATAACCCGCCGTTCTCCCCCGAGAGCGGTGGATATCCGGGGGGATTTACCATACTTAAAAAAAAATGTTGATAGGCTTGCCACATAATATCACTTACCGTCTTATTAGTAAACATGGACTAACGTAAGAGTAAAAATAAGTTGATATTATAGTCTTTATCAAATTTTAATAGAGGCTATAATGCCAGGTTAAACCTTGGAGTACTTTTCTCCTTGTTTTATGTTAGGCTAGTCGTGGGACCTACTGATAAAACAGTTTAGTGATGTGTTTATTGTGTGACTATGGAGCTGGATGTATTTGGGGTCTCTGGCTTCTGGTAAGTCCAATCCATTAATTACGCACAGACTTTCCTGTTTTGTCACAATATAATAAGTATATATTTATTGGCGGGAAATTGCAAATTTATTAGTTTTATTTGGATTTAATTTTGGAAAATAATCAATTTTAGATGTTTTCTTAGCAAGTGCGCTGTAACACTGTTTTCGTAGTCTTGAAGGAGATAAACGAGCAGGTATCAACTTGATTGTTACAAATTAACGTGAAGTGAGAATTTTTAATGAAATTGGTTCCGTCAGCGCCTGTACTAAAGTATTTATCAAGTTGCTTATTAGTCGAGTCGCTGTGCACTCGTAAATTATACCAACAGAAGACTAATGCCTGTCACTGTTTAAGAAGAATCGCTTTATATAAATTCTCGTCTGCAATTAATTTCCGTTATATCAGAAGGATATCGAAGAAGTTTAATTAACCTTTACGCTTTTGAATGTTTGTTCAACTCAACTTTTAAAATTAATTTACTTCTTTGAGTTGGTTTCAGTGTTTTGTTGAATTAGGTTGAAATATTGTCGAGGAGTTGTAAAAATAACTGAAATAAAGTATATACTTACTGATGAAATAAAGTCTTGTTCTTTTTTACAACACACTGAATGAATGTGTACGAAATTAATTCTGTCAACTATTTATCATGTCATTGACTAATAACCATAAAACAAGCATTTAATTTGCTTACTTTGATGAACCCGACTTGTAGGTTTAATTTACGCAATTTGTTTAAAGATATTTATTTATTTTAGTACACAAACGGAACGTTACTAGCCTTATTTAAAAGTTGCTTTAATATCTTTGTGGACTATCTGTAACCACTAAACTTCAGATATCTTTAGAAGTGCTAACCTTTTGGTGTGTAATTCAGATTCAGAATTTCAGATCCAGAAGATTTCTTAGCGATATGTCACATACATAATGATGTTATAAAAAATTCATCCTACAATATTATTATAATGTGTATAAAAATACCGTTAAAATTTTGTAAGTGAAATTTAAAATATGCCGATCTCTACGTTATTTCACAGTGACAATTAAAAAAAATACTTGGTGCATCTTTAAATAGTGAGCCAGTATATTTTTGAAGTGAAAACTTCTAAAGCGGCGTTGCGCATTTTTTTTGAAACGGGTAAAAATTTCTAAATTTGCGTCAGGACACTTGACCTGATCGAAAATTCGTAAGTCGGCGCAGGGCGCTTGCGCGAAATTTCGTGTTATCATATTTGTGTGCCATAGTGCAATAAATAAATATGATATTCTACCATATAAATGATAGTACTTCCATACTGATAATTAAAGCTATTCGTGCAAAATGATTCCCTAACCATTCCAAAATATCAAAAATGAAACGGTAATATTCAAGTTTTCACTTTTGCCTGCAATCCCGGAGTGCAACCTGTTGTTTTTATAACGTAAAAATGATCAAGTACATTATTAAGTGCCATGCAGTCAATAGTCAGGAGCTGATAGCCCAAAATGAAACTGAACACTCCGTTTGTGGGCGTACGTCTAGAGTAGTTACTTTAGGAATAGATATGCAATTAGTTCGGTTACTTTAAACAAATTATTTTGACAATTTTCTCAGTGAATAGTTAGGACATATTTTTCAGTTGTTATTTCAACTGAGATAGATTTTCTGGTACTAAGTTGCACTCTTTGCAAATAAGCACAAACACCTTGCCAACCTTAGGCTGGGATGTTAAACTTCTTGTGCAAATAAGATTTTTGTCCACCTAGACCTCTAAAACCATAAAAAAAAATATCTTCATGCTCATGTCCCCGAATAGGTGGGCAGAGGCACAACCAGGGCACTCACGACTAGCTGAAAACACTAAGTCCCATAAAGTGATAGGTGACAAGCCTATCGCCAACCGGGAACATATCCAATCCCGAGCAACGTTTTTTTTTTTATTATAAATTGGAAATCCCAATTTTCTTTTTGTTGCTTGGCCCGTGATTCGAACCCGGGACCTAAGGCAGTCAAGTCCAACAACTGAATCGCAAGACCCAAGAGGTGCTAGACAAAAGGTGATACGATAAACATAATTTTTTTTTAAAGCTAGCAGTTTATGATATTACATGTAAAGGTAGTCGGTGGACTTGCACTATTGTCTAACATCCCGGCCACAGGACAGCGACATACTATAACACCGGGACGTGCTATTTAATTCTTTTTTAAAAAATACTTGTATTTAAATTAAATCAATATATATTTTAAATAGTTTCTTTTTCATGTTTTACATCTATATTTTTCAAACCTCCATTGACTTGTGATTCTCTTTTATCCTTTTGCGTTCTTCATCTTTTTAAAATTTAAATAATACTATACTTAAATATATAAATTAAATATATTACACTTTTTAAACAGGCAGTAGAGTTTGCATCGTAATGCAACCTCTACTTATGCCCGCGCCTTCTTTAAAGAAATTATTTCTATCAGATAGAAATAATTTTTTCTAACCAAAAATAAATTAATACAAAATTGATGTTGAAAAAAGAACCTCACTGTAGGTTTAGCTTCAGGGAAATTTAATCCCTAAAACTTGATTAGACCGAAAACCCCCCAAAAAAATTGAACCCTCCTTTCATACATCATTTCCAATCTAGCTTGCCTCAACTTATTTACAATTAGTAAATTGACATCTATGGTGTTGTGGCCACAGTTGTCTCTAACTATCAAGAGCTATACTTTTTCGCTATTATTCGTATTATATCACGTAAAAAGTAACAATAAAATAAACGTTGAACGTTTAGTGTGAAAGCGTGTCTAAAAGTTGAAAAATAGGTAGGGAAAAATTGCCACTGCCATATATGAAAGGTTTAAATTGCGGTGGAATATCCGCAGTCTACACAATAATCTGTAATTGATCCGCGATTCCTGCAACTTGACTCTTAATGATCGTATCCAATCGTAATAGGTTTGTAACTATCGATACTGTGACTGATATCGATGTAATATCGATAAAATTGATGCGATTTTGTAATAAATATGGCGTGTTAATTGTTAGATTGTTAATTTCTTAAAGATGTTTGATGCTAGATAGTAGCGAAATGATGGTTTAGAAAATTAAGTACAAGATCCACCGCCTTCGTTGGTTGAGGGATAGCGTACACGTTACGTGCGTACTGTCTACTAACTAACCGCGAGGCTCGCGTTCGATTTCCGACGGGGGCAGACAGTTGTGTGTTCAATATTCAGACGTATGCATTTATGAGTCTGGGTATATTTATATATACAAAATTTACCCTGGTATCCATTTAATTACATCTATGTATTAGTAGATCTCATTGCCTAACACCTATAATACAAGCTTAAAATTTGCATATTTTGGGGTTAGATCAGTTTTATTTGTCTAGAAATATTTATTTATTTAGTTTCTTCCGTTCAGGTCCGTCACTTGGTAATAAATTAACTGGCAATTTTTAACTGTTCCAAGTTTGGAAAACTTTATTAGTTAAGCTATGACATGTAATCCTCTTGATGTTGTAAATGCGAAATGTTGATGTTTGTTTATTTGTTACTCCTTTATGCAAAATTTTCTGAACCGATTTTCATGAAATTTACCACACATACCTACTATAAAGAGTAACTTGGATTAAAACATAGGACAGTCTTACCCCGAAAAATGTTCCTAGAGAACAACAACCACGCGGGCAATCCCGCGGACAACAGCTAATAGAAGAAATCATTATTAGATTATGTTTTGATACGACAAAACCTTTTTAATTTTTTAGATCCATACGTATATAAAATAAAATATTAATTTAAATACAATGAGCGTTCATTTATTCAAAAAACATCATAACCTCACAATATTTTCCACAATCCATTAAAATAGCGATAACCTCAAAGCGACATCACTAAACATAAAATTAACTTTATTAGATGTGGTTAACCAGGGGCGTAATCGGTCAGGAATATGTCGGTAATTTGTTGGATATTCGTAATGCATGCATGGTTAATTAAATCTATCTTGCTTTTTCCTGAATTTTAACGACCTGCTTCAAATTTGCGAAAAGAAGGAAAACGAAAAAAGTGTGTGTGTGTCAACTACGACGCACGATTGGTGTTTTTTTAAGGAGTTTTTTTAAGGAGTAAACTCTAAAAAGAGAAATGTGTGTTTTTATGTCATTCGATGGCGAACAAGCAGACTGCTTTTCTGATGATGAAAATAGCTGTCATCTATAGATAGCATAGTTGGTACTAGTGTGTTTCTACCTTTTGGCCGGGCTCTGGGGCTACGTAAGCAGCATCACCAGCATCCTTAACTCCAGCAGGCATTACAACAATGGCCAGTAATTACGTCATGGCGAAAAGAATAAGCTGAGCAAGGTACTAAAAAAGTATCTTCACGCCCATATCCCCGTAGGCGTAGGCAGAGCACAACCAGGCCACCCACGACTAGCCGAAGACACTAAGTCCCACAATGTGATAGTTGGCAAGCCTATTGAGACTTGGGCTCATCTCAAATCCCGAGCAACATTTTTTTAGAAAATCTGAAAAACCTAATTATCTTTTTGCTGTCCGACCCTGGGGCCGGGATTCGACGCCGGGACCTCATGCAGTCAAGTCCAACAACTGAACCGCTAAACCAAAGAGGCAAGGTACTAATCCGAACGAAATGCTGTATATCAGTACTACCTAGTTGTGATTGTATACACTACAATCATCCAGCTATCTTCAAGACCTACTACTGACTTATGTACTAGCTACTGCTAGATTCGAATCAGTGAGTACAGGGATTAAAACAATTAGTGTGATGGGGTTATCGCATCATAAAATCGACATTCAATCGAAAAAAAACACTGCACACGAATCAATCAAAATTACCATTGTTATTTTAAATCATAATTTCGTGTTTAGATTTTTAAATATATGTTATTTTTCCCCGTGTTGGTCCGGGCTCCTTTGGCTAAATAGACCACCTGCCTTCCTGCTGGGCAGCTCGTAGAAGGCGAGCATAGGCTTACCGTCACCAACACTGTAACATTCTACTAGGTGGTACAGTTTCACAGTGACTCGCCCGGATTGGTACCACCGCCCCACCTATTCCTGTGCCATAACGTCTAATGCTTTTCGTTGACGTGTTCCGGTTTGGAGAGTAAGGTAGCCGGTAAACTTACTTTTGCTCCAGGTCTAATCCTGGCCTCAGGTTGGCAACTCGCCATTACCACCTTCGGTGTCTCTAGGCGGCGTGAATTTTTACCATCAGGAAATCTGTCTGCTTGTAAAAATTAAAACAAAATCTTATACCTTTAAACGAGCAATTCTTGTATATATATATAATTGGAATCTCGGAATCGGCTCCAACGATTTTGATGAAATTTAGTATATAGGGGGTTTCGGGGGCGATAAATCGATCTAGCTAGGAATCATTTTTAGAAAATGTCATATTCGTGTTTTATTCGTGTTTTATCGACTTAAACTTACTTTTTTAACAAATAGGAGGCGTTTGAGTAGTCCCAATTTATTATGACTCTTCCTGACATCTATTGGCGAATAATAATACTATTTTTTGGCGAATAATTAAAGTTCCAGCAGATGGCGTTGTTAAGTAACGAAGTCCGTTGTTAAGTAACGAAGTCAATGATTGTTTGCTTTGAGGTTAGACTAATTGTGTAATTCGTACTTAAGTATAATTTCCAAAAAACACAATTTTAAAAAAAAACAATCAATCAAGGTCATCCAGGTACTGTAATATTATTCATAATTGTAATAAGTTGAACGTTGAGTATCAGGCCCTCCTTATATTTAATGGGAATATTATTCCATAAACAAAACATGTGGGTAGGAGGTAGATGAACAGGGAAAGGGCAGTGTAGGAGTTCTTCACGTCTGGTGCACAAGTAGCAGATAAATTTGAATGGTTTTATCAGTGACCCATATACTAAATGAGCTATTTTAATACTAAGCCCAAGTAGCCGTTGATTCAATACCGATCGATCAGTGACTTTACCCACGTGGGTTATTATCTTTCTGGATCTATTTTCTACACATACATATCTTCACGACAAGTCCGATGTGCCGTATGCAGATATGAGTACTAAGTGTCAAGACTTAGCAGTCATGATACTGAGTATTGTCTTTGTTGTCTAGCGGTCTTGACCGGTTGATTTCCGGGTCGTTCAACATAGAAAATGGGTAATTTCAATTTCCTATTACAAATAATGTTACCCAGAATTAAATATGTGCCCAGATGACGATAGGTTTGCCACCTATCACATTGTGGGACTTATCATCTTCGGCTAGTCTTGGGTTTCGTTTCTGTGCCTCTTTTTACCTCTTCGGGGATACGAACGTTAAAGATACTTTATAACTTTAAGAC
>NJDD01011703.1:2167-16219 GCA_002245505.1 Calephelis nemesis
CTTTTGCAATTTTGGATTTATGTTACCGATCGGTATTATCAGTGTTAAGGTCAGGATGTTAGGCATTAAGTGCAAGTCTACTTATTCAACTCCCCAGTCTGGAACTAGACAGCGTGATACACCACAATTATGACAAAAAGATAGTATGTTATAATTATAATATATAATTATACAGTTTTTTAGGATTAGTTGGGAATGGGCTTTTGTTTATAAATAAAGATAGTAAAGTACCATTCTCTAATTTATAGCCGAAATTCAGGAAATCTTAATTTGAAGCGAAAATTCATAGCGAAATTAACAATTAAAAAAAGATATAAACAATGAATTTTTAAAATAATATCTATTAACAATATTATTAACTATTGTACAGAGGATTTAAAAAAATATTACTTAAACATTATGTTTTTCTTTAATATATTTTTCATGGGTCGAAAAACCCAAATTTAAGATTTTTCAATCTTTTAAAAGTGCATATCTTTAAAAATATTAACTTTATCGTGAAAAGTCATAGGATATATTTTATTGGTATTTCAATAAAGAATATAAAAAAAATTGTCCGGTTGAAAAATAACAATTCCTTGCAATTGTTTAAACAATTTCGGTTTAAACAATATGGGACCGGGTCGCGCCCTGGCAACATGCATTTATATCATTAGGAGGGCAATTTGAAGAGGATCGCATAAAAAAATTGAGGTTGAATAGTTTTCGGTACTCATGCGCCGATTCCTCCTAGTCTAATTGTAATGTTTACCTTCACAATAATTAAAAAAAAACAAATCTTTTAAAATCCAAAGCATTCTGCAAATATGAATGTATTTTTTTTAATTGCTTCGATGTATTCGTATTGCCAGAAGGTGAGAAAATTCTCCCCGTGTTGGTTCGGGCTCCTTTGCAAAATAGACCTTTTATTTCCTGCTAGGCCTTCCTGCTAGGCAGCTCGTAGAAAGCGAGCATAGGCTTACCGTCACTAACACTGTGACATCTGACTAGGTGGTAGAGTTTCGCAGCGACTCGCCCGGATTGGTACCATTACCTTATCTATTCCTGCCACCATAACGTCAGCATTTGGCGTTGACGTGTTCCGGTTTGGAGGGTGAGGTAGCCGGTAAACTTAGTTTTGCTCGAGGCCTAAAGTCCCGGCTTCAGGTTGGTATAGCACTATTACCATCTACGGTGTCTCTAGGCGGTGTGAATTTCTTACCATCAGGAAATTCGTCTGCTTGTTTGCCTTCCAACATCATAAAAAAATCCTTTTTCAACAAAATATATATACACCCTGACTTTTTAATCACCATCCAAATTTTAATATGTTGATCTTAAGTGAAAATAATTAAATACGTGTTTTTTCTTTTAGTATCCCTCAATACTAAAATATTAAGATATGACATCGCAAAGTCGTCTACAAAGTACCGTACCTACGCGCTGAGTGCTCTGACATGCTAGATAGCTACCTGCTAGATACCTATTTTTTTTTCATAAATGGACTTATCTATAGATACTTTATGCCCAGAAAAAATTTGGATGGTGATAAAAAAATCTTTCTAATTAACACCTAAACATCTTAGTAATTTGTGCAATCACGTTAAAGTTAGAACGCCGTTTTTTGACTTTAATTCATATTATTCAAAAACGCATGTATGTATGTCTTGATTTTTTATGGTAAATATACACTTTAAGAAGAACCGAATACAGTTTTCGGTGACCTTATATATTTTCTCATTTAGGCGCTACGATTTTTTTTTGATTTTTGCAAAAACCGCGATTACTTGAAAACTATAAATATTTTTTTTAATCTAATTTTGTCACAAATGCGCACAAATTAAGAGCTATTTGTGCGTGTTTATTCCACATGCGCACATATAATAGTCTGAGATACACGATTTTGCAAAACGTTACCGCAGCAGGAAACGCATATTTTCGACACTCTAAAAGTAATTTGAAAAAATATGAAAACTGGAACTCTTATCTGTTACGTATAGTACTTATCTATGTTAATGTTAAATCTGGTGTCGATATTTTCATAATTGAAGTAGAAAGTTGGGTTTTGCGTTCAAAAAAGGGTTAACTTTTTAATTTTTTTCTATCGAGCAAAATGAATTGAATCGTGTTTTGAAAACACTAGTCTTATACAGCATATTCATGTTAATATTGTGTGTTTTTGTCACCAGGATCCATGATTGCTTTGTATGAAAAAAACATTATACTGCTGACGTATTTTAGCAAACATGGACCCTTAATAGGTAAATTTTACTCGAATACCACTGTACCATATTCCATAAAATTTACAAGGTACAAACTCTATAGTCTATATAGGGTTATAGTCTAACCAATAAAAATAATTTCAAAAATCAGTTTGCTCTAAATGGGTTTAACGTCAATATTTCGTTATCAAATATATTTACATGCTATCAAAAACCCTCCTCCGGTTTTTTGACGCTCGAATAGTCCTGAATCATTGGCTGATTCATCATAGGCCACCGTCTCTCTGGAATTTGTATTTCGAAAGTCGAAATTTTGCAATGCATTGATTTTCAAATTGAAACTAGTCTAGAGCTAAAGATAATAAAATGTAGTCAAACTGTTCTTATCTTTTGTGTCTTTGCACAAAGGTAGTTCCTTTCATGAAGAAGTTAGAGTACCTATTGTGTTTTTCTGATTGCCCAAAAAACTCACTAGATATCAATGATATCATATTAGCATCATAGAAACTAGACACAAAATTATGTAATAACCAACAAGAAAATAAAATATTTATAAACAAAGAAGTGGCAGCACAGTGTTAGCCTACCCCACAGACCACATGGATAAAATATTAAGTTTAAAAAACCTTTTGTAATTGGCAGCTTTAAATATAGAACGTAAGTAAATAATTTTGTGGGAATGCCAATCAAAATTCCCCAAATGCTAGTAAACAGAAAAAACTCAATGCAAAGAGTATATAAATACTACGTGATAAGAGGCGGGACTTTCATAGATACATAGCAAACCCATATTTGTATAAAGTTTACTTGAAAAATTATAACCCGTACAATTTAAAAGTAAGTCTATAAAAAACATAGCAAATTTATTTTTCTTATTTTTTTATATGCAAGTTGCGCCAAACTGCTTCAATGTATATAATACAAGTATGTATACCTAAGTGCTTAAGCGCAAGTGCAACCTTCAATAAGAGTTCATCCATGTAGCATGAACAGCTAATTTAACGTCATAAGTAGGTAGCAAAAATTTGTGTTGAAATGTATAAATAAATATTGATTTTGAAAGATTTACTCGGAAGCCTCCTTACGGAGTTTTATTTTATTTACTTGTGCAGTTACTTACTAAGAGTTAGCTGTTGTCCACGACATCGTACACACGTTTAAGTGAATTTTCATGGCTATTGTTGGGAACGAAAAATTTCCCTCAGTATAAATGTTGACCTGAACTAATCCTGGACTAAATAAACCTGGACTAAGTATCCTAAATGTTGTCCTGGATTATAAGTTACTCTCACAAAAAAATAATTGCCCTCGTTTTTGATTCCGTTTGATAGCATTATTTGTTTTTAAAAATTATTTCATGTACCTACACCACCAATGTTTAGTATTTTACTGTTATATAATATATATCGGTT
Source organism: Calephelis nemesis (assembly GCA_002245505.1). Lineage (NCBI taxonomy): Eukaryota > Metazoa > Arthropoda > Insecta > Lepidoptera > Riodinidae > Calephelis > Calephelis nemesis. The sequence continues at coordinate 5,781 of NJDD01011703.1, forward strand.
AAGATTAACAGCAACTAAAAACTTGTATTTTTTCATGAATAAACAAAATTTTTACATTAAAAAAATCATAGTTTTTCCCATGTTCCCTTCAATTTTCCGGGTTAATAGAAACCAACTCTTGTTGCCTTTGTGGTCTAGTGGGTTTTACTTCAAGAGGACCTCAGTTCGATTCCCGGGTCGGGTAACTCAAAATATGTTTTATTTTCAATCCCATTAATATTATAAATGCATAAGTTTGTCTGTTTGTTTGATTGTTACTTTTTCACGTAAAAATTGCTGAACCGATTTTCATGAATATTGGCACACACACATAGAGGGTAACTTGTATAGACATAGCATGGTTGTTATCCCGAAACAATGTTCCGGTGGGACCACGCGGGCAACGCCGCGAGAAACAGCTAGTTTTCTAATAAATCAACTTGCCCGATGTTGGATAATTATAGATAGTTGATCGTTCGGTTGGCGATAGGTTTGCCACCTATATTTTGCGGAACTGATTACTTCCAGCAAACGGTTCTGATTGCACATCTGCCAACTATTACGGAGAAACAGGCGTGAATATTCTTGTGTTTTAGGAAACATGCATTCATTAAAATGCGTTTGTAGTATATAGTTAACTTCCTAGTGAGATTTGTGAAAGTGAAACCTTTTTTTCTTTCAAAAAACAATTAAAGGAACTTTTTCTTGGAGTTATTTAGCTATGTTCGTATAGGTAGTTATATTTCAGTATGTATTTATTTTTATTATACTTTTATACACCAGGTCTACATATTCCATTTATTGTTTTCCTTTAACGGGTTGGCTGGAAGAAATTTCATTCATTAGAGATAAGCTCGCCCTTTGTATTTATGTTTATTTTAGTACTAGCTGCGCCCCGCGGTTTCACCCGCGTAAGTCCCAAACCCGCGGGAACTCCGGGATAAAAAGTAGCCTATATGTTATTCTGGGTCTTCAGCTACCTACATACCAAATTTCATCGTATTCGGCTTTGTAGTTTTTGCGTGAAAGAGTAACAAACATCCATACATCCATACATACAAACTTTCGCATTTATAATATTAATAGGATAGGATTAAGTTTTTCTTTAATTTTTGTTGTGTATAATAAAAAAATAACAATAATAACAGTTAACAATCTGTTATCTGATGGTTATCTGCTACTTAAAACTGTTAAGCGTACAAGCCTACAGAGATATAACTTTCTTTTTCGTTTGTTTTTGGCATTGACACATTAACCTTATTCTTTATACCGTAGTCATTGTTTAATAATTTAATAAATAAATTTCTCTAAAATATTATCATAATATGCTAATAATAAGTATAACTTTCATCCAACACACTACAAGAGTTTTATTTTAGTTGAACAGCAAGCATCGATATTCGATGATTTTTTGTTATGATATTGGAAGGCAAACAAGCAGGATTTCCTGATGGTAAGAAATTTACGCCGCCTAGAGACACCAAAAGTGATAATGGTGCGTTGCCAACTTGAGACCGGGATGTTAGGCCTCGAGCAAAAGTAAGTTTACCGGCTATCTTATCGTCCAAACCGGAACACGTCATTACGTTATGGCGGCAGGAATTGGTAAGGCGGTCGCGGTGGTGCCAACCCGGTTGAGTCGCTGCGAAGCTCTACCACCTAGTGAATGTAGTAATAATATGAATTTAAAATTTTCAATAACCGCCCATAAAACCTTTTCGAAATGAAGCCTAAAAACCAACTTTATTACGCCATTTTTCAAATATAAAAATGTGCATCAAAATCGGTCCATTCGTTTTGGAGTCACAACTCCATAATGTCAAAGTTGTCAAAGTTGGATTTGTTAGAACAATTATAACTTCAGAACTGTTGGAACAATTTAAAAATACTTAGTTTTTAGAAGTTATTAAATAGGGATTTAGTGTTATGAAATAGTGAATAAACAAGCGGCTCTTTTGATAGTAAGCTTTGCCGTTGCTTGCAAACACCAAAGATGTTATGGTTTGTACTTGAAATCTTAGCTCAAAGTGAAGAAAACAATGGTGAGAGCTGACATTTTGGTGGCTACTAACTACTGTTCTACACTCTACCACAGACTCTACAACCAAGTATTTTTAAGTTTGACAGCAATAGTAACATAAATTATTCCCTTACCACCTAAAGAGCGATCGATTCATCTTATCGTGACTATTTTCGTTATAGAAATATGAAGATACCTATTTATTTTATAAAAATAAGTTTGTCTAATGTTTTAAGAACACAAATTACTAATTAATCAAGCTTCGTACACGAATATTGTTTTGTTTTAAATAAGATTCTTTTTTTAAATTTTGTAGTTTGTCTATAATCTTTAAAAACAAAATGTTAAATTTTTAAACTAGTGATTTTACCTGATGAAGTTTTTCAAATAAAAACATGTCTGATTCACATTCTTATCAAATTAAGAAAAATGTAGAGATATTTAGCATATAATATTAGTCGTTTCTGACTTTCAATTAGAACAGAAATCTACACGCAGTTTTATACCTAAATGCGAAAGTGTGTTTTGTGTTTGTTTTTCCTTATATCACGTTGCAGCACAGTGGCGTTGGGTATTTCTGTTAAGAGATAAGAGGCTGTAGAGTGACAAAGGCTACTTTTTATCCCAATATATAAACGGGTTTACATGTGAAAGCTAAATAACTTTAATCTAAATTTAAATAAGTTAACATGTTATAAAAATGGCAACATTTTATTAAAAAATCTTACTCATACATTTTCTTAAGTTAAAGGTTTCTCAAACTTCACTAAGGAAAACACTTGAGACTTTAAATGTATAAATAAACCAATTATCGACGCCCTTGAGCAGAGTTCCACAAACCAAGCTAGGTCAACTCTTAGATAGGTTTCAGGTTGGCCAGTAATTGCCGAGAAAGTAGTTTTATTTGATATTCAGTGCACGGTGCCTGAGTAGGTACGAGTATATCACTTTATGTCATCACGGCTAACAATGAGCATTCAGCACAATTTTGTTCAGAGAAAGTTTGGAAATTTCATGCCCAATTTAAGTTAATCTGGGAAATAGGTCTTTGTTATCTATGATCTTTTTATCTCTTAATGCAATAACTTTAATGTTGGAATTTACCTATATTTGAATAAGTTTAAGATTTTGATTGATTGTTATTAACGTTTTGAAGTTCTTAATCAATGATGAGTATAAAAACAAATTTCAATATCTAAGAAAATATAAAATTAGCTTTTAAACAGTAGTTATGACTAATTTAAAAACACATTTTGTAGAAATATTATAAAATGTATCACATCACTACATAGGTAGTATAAAACAACGTCGCTTCCTCTGTCCCTTTGTATGCTTCTTTAAAACTACGCAACGGATTTTGATGCGGTTTTTCAATAGATAAAGTGTTAAAAGAGGAAGGTTTATATGTATATTTTATACCTGTGCGAAGCCGGAGCAATATTTATCAATATAATAAACACACTATTGCCAGGATAATGACTAACAAGTTTAAAAGGAAGGTTTAAAATAACATTATTTTATAATCACTAAAGGGAAAAAAAGTTTAAAGTACAAATAAAAAAAAATACCTTGAAGCCCCAGCTGCTGGTGCTAAATGTCAAAAATGATAACTGCTACCATTTATATTTATAAATTGATTCTTCATTTACATATGTAAGGAATGTGGTCGCGTCGGTATCGGAAGTTCAAACTGAAACGAGGACACGAAGGTCCTAACGGGAGGGCGGACAGAACTCTACTGGCAAGTGCCAACCGTGTCGTGTGGTCGCTGCTGCATGGCATCATCTGCGTCATCCAAGCCGCCACACGACCGTAAAGTGCTTTCTCTCAAACCAGTGTTTCTAAAACTACTCCTAATTCCAGCGAATAAGGTTTAATTCTTGAGCCAACATAAGAAACGAAGCAGAAATGTATTTTACTCTCTAGCTGTAAGGTATTAAAGTTGGCATTTCAAAGATCCTTCTATTCCCAGTCAATGACGTAGAGTTCCCGCCTTTCGTCTCATCTGGCACTTTTCCCGCGGATAGAGTTTCTTTCTCAATTACTCGATATTCAATATGAGAAAATTCTGAGTGAAACTTGACAAGTAACTTCATTGTTTGAGTTCATTACCTATGAAATACTTCCTTGTTTTGCTAGCTATTGTTACGTATAGTTATTACGGTCTTCTACATCATAATGATCATAGGTTAAAAAAATGGAGACTGCGTTTAAAACCGTATCTCGTAGGTTTTTCTTTCTTCAGATTGTGGCTATGCCACAGCAATGTAAAGTTACTAACACTTTTCCACTTTATGATTCTTGATATTTATACATTTAGTCAAGTTCTTATGTAGGTAGATAAAATTAGTTTTGTTTATTTATAAATTTCAAAATTAATCATCTATATATACACCCTGATTTTTTAATCACCATCCAAATTTTAATATGTTGATCTTAAGTGAAAATAATTAAATACGTGTTTTTTCTTTTAGTATCCCTCAATACTAAAATATTAAGATATGACATCGCAAAGTCGTCTACAAAGTACCGTACCTACGCGCTGAGTGCTCTGACATGCTAGATAGCTACCTGCTAGATACCTATTTTTTTCATAAATGGACTTATTTATAGATACTTTATGCCTCGAAAAAATTTGGATGGTGATAAAAAATCTTGCTGTATATGAAAGAAAGTGGTGTTAGTTACACTACTTATAACTCAAGAATGGCTGAACCGATTAGGCTGGAAATATGTGGGGAGGTAGCTTAGAACCGGGAGAAGGACATAGGATACTTTTTATCCTGTTCGATTGTGAGGAAACTGGGAAAACAACATTTTAATTTACCCATACAAATTGAACGGGCGGAACGAAGTTCGCGCAGGTCGGCTAGTTAAGTATAAAGAAAATAATTGATTAAGATTTTAAGACTTACACGTTTAATTTAACATCACACAGAACAGCGATTTTTTAAATTTTTTTATGATATTGGAAGGCAAACAAGCAGACGGATTTCCTGATGGTAAGAAATTCCCGCCGCTTAGAGACACTAAAGGTGGTAATGATGCGTTGCCAACCTGAGGCCGGGATGTTAGACCTCGAGCAAAAGTAAGTTTACCGGCTACCTTACCCTCCGAACCGGAACACGTCATGACGTTATGGCGGCAGGAATAAGTAAGGCGGTGGTACCAATCCGGGTGAGTCGATGCGAAACTCTACCACCTAGTAAATTTCAACAAAAAAGCCCTAAACATTTACTTAGGTTAGGTTTATATAGGAAAATGAATTTCCCATTTTGCTTGGTCATTGCACACTGGGTATTTGATGATGGATGCTTGGATTGGATTTTGGTATTTTTTTGTTGTGTTGGTTAGTTTAAGGTGGTTCATGTGAAGAGAATAACCAGAAAATTTGCAGGGAAACAAGAGAAAACAACACTTTATTTTTTCTAGTACAAAATTTTAATATTTGCTATAAAGCGCTACGAAGTTCGCCCGGTCAGCATTTTGAAAATGTGAAAACTCAGGTAAAACGAAGAAGAGGAAGCGGAGAATTCTCTCAATAGTCTGTGTAAGTAATTTAACTAGGTTGTTTTAGATAGCATAAAACAGATAAACAGAAAATATTATAAAACGAGCTTTCTGTGTACGAATGTGTACTTAGTTATATCTCAGTTATTAAAAATTATGATAGGTATTTTTTACTAATATACTATTTTTGCGCTCTTTTGTGATTTATCAAAAAGCAGATAAGAATTAAGATAAAAATAGGTTTTATCGCAACTTCAGTTTTAATCGCCACTTTGGTGTGGTCTAACGGTTCTGTGCTGGATTTGACTTCATGAGGTACCGGGTTCGATTCTCGGTTCGGGCAACAAAAAGCAAATATGGTTTTTCCAATTTTCTAATCAAAAATTTTGCTCGGGATTGGATGTTTACCCGGTTTGGCGATAGGCGTACCATTTATCTCACTTTGGGACTTAGTGCCTTAGGCTAGACGTGGGTGCCCTAATTGTGGCTCTGCCTATCTCTTCGGGGATATGAGCGTGAAGATACTTTTTTAAGTTTCAAGAAATCTATTGGATGCAGGGGCAACCCAACGATTTTTCAAAATGTTGACTACACAATAATAGAATTTTTGCACATTTATTTTTTTCACTTTAGGGATTCTAGACGGTTGTAACCATGCCATCCAACAAGGCTGACCTTGGAATTGAATGCAAAAAATGTAATAGAAATTGAATCTCTGTTTCCATCCTTTGATTGTTATTAAATTTGGATTAAATCATCGGTCTAGAGCAGCGGTCGGCAACCTTTAAGCAGGCAAGGGCCACAAGGCGGCAAAATAAACTAAGGATGGGTCATACTTGTGATATTTACCCTAGAAGTCAAATATACCTAAGTATTATTGGTCATATCCCATAGAAAAAATGAAAATTGACGGAGAAAAGCGCGTTCTTAAGGCAGAAACCACCTTTAACTCCAAATATTATACGGTCATCTGCGGATCGTTCATGCATTTATTTTGATATCTATAACTTGTTAACAAAATATACATGGGCCGCAAGTAAGACATCGGCAAGCCGCGGACCGCGGGTTGCCGACCACTGGTCTAGAGTCTAGACACATGCAAAACAATGTTTACAGCCAGTGTTTACAGTCGTCTAGAACGCCCTTAATTATTACTCATTGTTACTACTTGTTATTTAAGTAATTACTCATCTGAGGGTCGTAAACCGAAGATATCTTCTACTTCACCAATTCCACTCAATAATTCAATTTTAGGTTGCTAAGAAACCTTTTAAATATTAAAATCCCGATCAAAACAATTGTCCTTGTTCCGTGATTCGTGAACAAACAGGAAATTCAAAAATGTTTATGAGTTAGAATTATTATTGTTATTTCTGAATTGTGTACATTATATTTTATATGTGCATATGTGACACCATCGTGTGACTCAGATGGAATGATTATCTTAATTTTTTTTTCGTAAATTAAAGTATCTTCACGCCCATATCCCTGAAGAGTTAGGCAGAGGCAAAACACACTAAGTAAGACACTAAGTCCTAAGCCTATACTCACCACACCTATCCAATCCCGAGCAACATATTTTTTATAACGAAATTGGAAAAAAACCCTTTTTTTTTGCTCGACCCGGGAATCGAACCCGGGACCTCATGAAGTCAAGTCCAACACTTGGACCGCTAGTCCATAGAGGCGACTGCATTCGTAATGATAAGATTTTTTACGAAACGAATACTACACAGTAGGTACCCCACAATACTGGAGGGGTTCAGCAAGAGAAAACTAGTCGCCCTCGCTGACTCTACCACCTAAGAAGCTTCATCCTTCTTTTTCAGTACAGCAGCGTTTAAAGTGATATTCGTAAATTCGTCTAGAGGAATACCTACATATCTGGGACGAATATCGCTAAATATACTGCAGGATGATCAATGTATATACAAATAAATATCCCTGGACAAGTTACACAAATTGAATCTAACCTCGTAAACAAATTACATGCTTGTGGTATGGGTGTTAGTCAACGGCTCCAATACATAGAAATACATAAATAGATAAAAGAATAAATTTAATAAGCACCCAAACCCTTCTAATGTCGTCACAAGGGAATCGAACCCGAGCCTCGCGGTTGGTCGGTGGAGCTAAGCGGGTACGCTAACACCTCAACCAACGACACGGTCTAACTGTATGATTCGAGGCAGTCGAGGAAGTTGGAATGGAAAAAAAATGTAGCACTCTCCTATTTCTGAAAACAAGACTCACTTTAGGTCGTTGATCTAATTGCAATAGTTGAAAATGTTCATTCATATTTAATACTTACGGCACTCATCCTATCTGCCTACTATGCAAGGGGACTTGGCTTGGAAGTATGTTTGTATATGTCCCCTTGTCGATCCAGGCTCCTTTGTAGAAAAGACCACCTTCCTGTCAGGCAGCTCGTAATAGGCGAGCATAGGCTTACCATTACTAACACCGTGACATTCTACTAGGTGTTCTAATTTCGCATATTGATGCAACCGCCCTACCTATTGCTGTCGCCATAACGTCAGTGCTTGCAATGAAGTGTTCCGGTTCGAAAAGTAAGTCAGCCGGTAAACTCGAGGCCTAAATTCCCGGCCTCAGGGTTGCGACACACCATTTTCAACTTTTGTGTTTCTAGACGATGTGGATTTCTTACCATCAGGAAATCCGTCTACTTGTTTGCCTTCCAATGTCATACAAAAATGTAAGATGACCTTACATTCAAGAAGTAGGGATGATGCAGGGAAACTTTGTGAGTCAAAAGTTTCCCTAAACTCCGTAAGTTATTTGGTCGTACAAGTTTGCGGGCGACACGCTGCGGCTGTGTGACTGCACAAATTAGCGGTCTCGTGGGGTTTGAAATAAAACCGCAACAAAAACCGCTCCGTGAGTCCCTAGTTCGTTTCGCCGTTTCTCAGTGTTACCAACTGGAAACAAAAACAAAAACTCAAAGGCATTTTACATACAAAATCCGAAATAGACGAATGTTACGCATTTGATGCTACTGAAAATCATAAGAAAAATTATAATAAAAGGATGTACGATTTTAACAATAACAATGAAACAGAAAATGTTGAGGATAGAGTAATAGGTACACAACAATGAACAATGTTTGTAATTTTGATCACCTATTTTAATGAATTAATATATATTTATGTTGTTTTTTCAATTATGTAATTTAAAAAAACAATGTGTTAATTAAAGAAGTACTACTGGTAGTGCTGCAGTAGTTACGTTAACTATACATCTATATAACTAATTCTATGTCCCAATTGAAAGGTTTTTGAGGTAGTAGATTTAATGTTTTGTCCGCGGCCAACACGTCAATAGATGGCGCTCCTAGGTTTTCAAAATTTAAATTATTTTCTAATTTTACATACTTTCTAATTTAATTTTATCTTTTAGGTACACGCTCAAACAATTGAAGGAACTCAATTAAAATTTATATTTATGCGAAAAAAAAAGCATCTTCACGCCCATATACCCGAAGAAGTAGGCAGAGGTACAACCAAGGCACCCACGACTAGCCGAAGACACTAAGTCCCACAATGTGATAGGTGACAAGCCTATCGCCAACCTTGCACATTTCCAATCCCGACCAACATTTTGTAATTAGAAAATTGGAAAAATCCAATTTTCTTTTTGTTGGCCGACCCGGGATTCGAACCCGGGACCTCATGCAGTCAAGTCCAACACCCGGACCGCTAGACCACAGAGGCGATTACTTATGCGATATTTAGATAAAGCGAAATTTAATGAGACAAGACGTCGTCCATCGTAGAAAATTGTGAAAACGTAATTATTTAACGTAAGTCTTTAATTCCCAAAAATCTTCCATTCTAATTCAAAAGTCCAAAACTTCCAATTAAGCTTAGTTTCGTTATGACCAACATCAAAGGCAAGGTCAGACTTCCATGATTAGTTGTAGGTAGGTAGTTACCTATGTAGCATATTCGCGTGTGTTCAATGCCCAATAACTACATTCTATCCCCAAGTGGAAAGACATGAAATATAGTCCACAGTAAAGTATTGAAGTACCTACTGTTATGTTGCGAGAGCTCTTCTCTATTCTGGTCTGTATCCTGTATCAGAAAAGGGAACCGTGTTACCCAAAATTCGACATGAGCGAATCCGCGGGTAAAAAAGCTTGTAATTTTAATATACGGGCATAGCCGAGGGCAACAACAAGTTGGCAATAATCTTCAACGTATTCGTAGCTCATAGATAACAATGAAAATTTCACATTTTAATGTAATAATTTGCCAATAATCTCGTTGACATTCAAAGCATACAAACCTTATAAGTTAATAGCGTTTAGATAATTGTGATGTAATATCATAAAAAAATATGTTGGTATTACTAGTAAGGCGATTAAAGGTCTCAGCACACATAATATCTACGCGGAAATGGACCGTCACCGTATCGTCTTCCGTCTCGCCGTCAACCAGGCGTCAACTTAACGTATGCACGTAACCAAACAGTATCAGTAGCTCCTGTACATCAACTCGGCTACGGCTCTCCGACCGCAATCGAGACGCGGCGATTACGTTACGATTCCGTTTAGTGTGCATTGCGGTAGAGTTTAATAAAAACAATAAAGAACGGCTCGAGGCGATACGGTAACGATCCCTTTCCGAGTTGATATGCGTGCTAAGACCTTAACACACGACACCGCGCACTACTCAATTCCGCTCGAACGGTGCTCTCACCGCAACCGCACCTCCACGTTGTAGTCCGCGCGGAGAGGTGCACATAATAACCGACCGGATCATTGTACGTACAAGTACCTATTTTATAAAATACCATGACCATCCCATTTAGAGTTCTGCTTCGTAGAAATGAATGAACACAATATCTTTTCATGTTTTTCTTTCTACTCTATAAAAGCCAGATTGACGTTTCCTACTACTTCAGTGTC
>NJDD01011706.1:0-22462 GCA_002245505.1 Calephelis nemesis
TTCATCGGTGATGAACTCATTTGGTGGGTACTCAGAATTGTGTATCTGTAGGATTAACTACCCGCGTTAACGGGTTAGAAAGGAATTAAAAATTTCGCCACGGGACTTGAATCCTCAGTAGCTCAATTGGTTAGAGCATTCGTCGGCTTGAGACGAAAGGTTACAGGTTCAAATCCTGTCTGGGGCGAAATTTTTTCTTTCTTTAAGATTTATAGAAATTTATCCCACGCACAGGGCAAGTGCTAAAAAAATAAAAAATAAAAAAAATTCGATAAAAAAAAACTATTCCTGCCACCATAACGTTCAATGCTTGTTGACGTGTTCCGGTTTAGAGGGTAAAGTAGCCGGGTAACTTACTTTATTGGAACTCATATCAACTTTATAGCATAAAAAAAATCCTAAACTTTATAACAAACTATATAATATACACAAAAATTCAAAAACACTAAACGTCTAAACGCCATCATAAATATTAATAGGATAACAACAAACGTTTTAATATGTCAGAAGTTGTAATAAAATATTTTTAACGTATTTGTTTGAAGTCCGTACAAATTTGTTTTCCTTTATACTGTGGCCTTGAATTGTGTGCAGTGGAAATTCTCTATCGCTAAGTGCTCTGTGTTGAAAAATAAATGCTATGATGTCATGGCCCGTCCTCGCTCATGCTTATTTATGGGCCGAGTTCTTTGAAATATTTTATAGACTTTCGCTTAACTTAGCCCCTTATTAACAAGTTTGAACAATATTTCAAGTCTGCTCTTAATATGACGTCATAAAATTGTCTGCCTCGTTCATAAAGTTGCTAGTGTATAGTAGGCCTATCCGAATATTAGGCTCCACCGAACAACCGCGAGAATCGTGTTCGATTTCTGATGGGGGCATTGTGTGATGAGCGTTTAGATGTCTGTTTTTCTGGGTCTGGGTGTTCATTAAATTTATTAAGGTATTTAGGTATACCGTACAGGCATTTCTATCTATGTAATGATATCGTACACGCACCGGAGAACGTAGTGTTGAACGACCTCCCACCCGGTGGATTGATGATGTGGTCAAAGTCGCGGGGAGTCGCTGGTTACAAGCGGCTGGTGACCGCGACTTGTGGCGCTCTTTGGGGAAGGCCTATGTCCAGCAGTGGATGTCCTCCGGCTGATGATGATGATGAATGATGTCGTACACCACCGCTAATAGTAATCTAGTAGGTATTATTCTACAAGTACTACAGCTTATTATTACAAGCACAAGGCTCTCTTGATGGTGAGAAATAAAATCCTGAGGCAAAGATTTAAGGTATATTATGGAAGTTTACCGGTTATCCTACCCTCCAAACCGAAACATGAAAGAGTCAAGTTGGGTTGGGGACGGATGATCCCTACCCGGGCAAGGAGTTGCACAGCATTCTACTATCAGTGATACCAGGCTGGTTGCCATTGTATATAATTGTTAATACTTAATACTCAGCGTGGCATATTTTTTAAATTGAAAACTTCTGGTTTACGCGACTCAACTTTGACTGAGGCGTGGGTCGAACTGTTGTTTATTATTTAACATCTGGATGGCCGAGCTTCGCTCGGTATTTTTTTTAAATGATTCGTAGCTAGATCGATTTATCGCCCCCGGAACCCCCTATAGGTATACTAAATTTCATGAAAATTGTTGGAGCCGATTCCGAGATTCAAATTATATACAATAATTGCTCATTTAAAGGTATAAAATATGTATAGCTGCCGATTTCCGATGGGGGCAGGTATTTATGTGATATAACAATACATGAAACATATTCTAATCTTAAACTAAAATCTACATAGCGGGCTTTTAAAATATAAGTTTAGCTGTGAGTTTTACCATTCATTGAATTGACTAATAAACTAGCGTGTATATAAGTCATTATTTAAAACTTGGTTAGCGACTGTGATAAAACTGACATCAAAACCTATCGTGTTACCCGCATAGACTTTATGAATGTGCTTCAAAGTGAAAGCTACACAGCTAGACAAACTTGTCTCTTTGTCTGTATGTTTGTATACCTATACAAAATGGGATTATTCCGTGGACATACTCATAATTGTATTCAAATGAAACGAATGTATTCTTAAAGTGAATACGTAATGTAGTTTTATTATTTCGAATGAGTTATATTCGCATGTTGTGATTATATACAAATCCTTTCCACTTGGTGGTCCATTGTTATAAGTTTGAATGTTCTCGATTATGGAGAAAGATTGGATGCAGAATACTATTTTCTCATTAGCCTTCATCTGACATGTTCGGTGTTGCGATTTAAACTTTCTCTGTCAATCAACACCGAATTTAAGTTAGAGAGAGCCTTTTTAACGGGCTCTAAAAAAGGAGGTTATCTATTCGACTGTATGTTTTGTTCGTATGCCTGTTACGCGACAACTCTGAAAATGACAAACCGATTTTGATGGTTCTTTTTGGATGACTAAAGGAGGAGGATTCTCATAATCAGACTACTGATTTTTAAGTTATATTTAATGAAATACACGTTTTTTTCTATTTTGAAGATATCTCATAATTATTAGCTACCTTTTAAAAAAATATTGAATAAATTGCGATGTAGTAATGAAATAATTGAAGTCGATTTTTTACACTGCTCTTAAAATGTAGCAAGAATTGAAGCATTAGGTATACTTCAATTTATCTTCAACCAATGTTATTTAACGTCGTATTTCGTTTCGAAAAGTAACAACAGTAGACAATTATTATTTACGATTGAGATATCACAGTACAACTACCAGTTGGCAACGCACACTTGACATGTCTCATTCCTGTGGCTTCGCCAGTCAGTTATTCCACTTTAACGAGAGACTCAGTTGATTTATCTTGTTAAAAAGCTACTATGGCTCAACCGTTTTGCCTTGTCGAAATGCATCTACAGATATGTATAGTTTCCCATTCATAAAACTAACTGTGGCCCCCGGTGTTGCCCGCGTGGTTAATGGTTCCACAAGAACATTTTTTCATGATAAAAACTATCCTTTATGTTAATCCAAGTTATCCTTTACGTATGTACCAAATTTCATGAAAAACGGTTCAACAGTTTTTGCGTGAGTTAGTTACAAACAAACAAACGTACCTACTTTCGCATTTATAATATTAAAAGGATTGCTTCGGTTAAGGATTTATTTATTTTTCTTGTTACTGTTTATTTATTAATTTAAATTGATTGCTCTAATGATAGAGTATTATGTAGGTAGATAATAACTAATATTTTATTATCTCTGTATTCATTAAAATATTCGTGAAAGTACCGATTTTGTTGTCTACATTGAATGAATTGGTTTGAATGAATTTTATATTGAATATGTACAGGTAATCTAGATAACTGTGACCTTTCTAACTCCATTATTTTATGGAAGCAGGTAACCTTTACTCTGACCTTTGACCTACCTGCTTCATGACATAAAGTTTACTCGGACATTGATTAAATATTACATCAATATGATGTCAGGATCAATAGAAAAAAATATATAAGTATCTACTTTACTAGTTCGAAAAGTGTTGTTTTATGTTTGTATTTTTATAATATAAACTTTGTAACTATATACACCTAAAGTATCTTCACGCCCATGTACCCGAAGAAGTAGGCAGAGGCACAACCAGGGCTCCCACGACTAGTCGAAGACACTAAGTCCCACAATGTGATAGGTGGCAAATCTATCGTCAACTGGGCACATATCCAATCCCGATTAATATTTTGTTTTATGAGAAAATTGGAAAAACCAAATTTTCTTTTTGTTGCCCGACCCGGGATTCGAACCCGAACTTCATGCAGTCAAGTCCAACACCTGAACCGTTAGACCACAGAGGGGATAAATATACACGTAGTTTGCACTAGCTTTCCCGCAAAGTTCGTTTACAATATTTATCTTTTCCATTTTTCCTAAACTTTCATGTACATTTGAAACCAAAATCAACCGAATCTGTCTAAACTCTAGTCCAGTTTTAGCGAGACTATCATCATACAAATTTTTCTAATGTCAGTTAACCTAAGTATTACCTGCCAAGCACCTGCATGCAGGAATCGTTATCGTATTTCGGTACCTAGGTAGGTAGGTATGACTTATTACTTTATCTAATGTGTTTATTGCGCCTGCGGTCGATGTAATACCAGTTGATTGAATTAACCTTGAATTATCAGTAAGTGAGGCGCCATTAGGAGTCTACGTCCGATTTTGGTATAATATTCGGTAGTTTAGAATGTTCGGACACCACAGGACAAAGGTTTGTTTTTATACATCTTGTGTATACCGACAGTGCCGCTAAAACAAAATAGAACACAACCCGCTTTATTTGTAAACACGGACTACCAGGGCCGGATTTAGGTGAGGGCAACCGGGGCGAAGGCCCTGGGGCTTCCATTAATGAGAGGCCCCGGCAATAGAGACGTCATAAAAATTAAAATAGTTTCAATTCCGACTTGTAAATTGTAGAATCCGACTTCCGTATTATAAGAGGTATAAAATTCTCTGATATTTTTTCCTTTACCTTTACCTAGCGGTCAAGGTGTTGGACTTGACTTCGTGAGGGGTTCGGTTCCCGGGTCGGGCAACTAAAAGAAAATGTGGTTCTTCCAATTTGCTCATAAAAAAAATGTTGCTTGGGATTGTATGTGCCCGGTTTGCGACAAGCTTGCCACCTATCACACTGTGGGGACTTAGTGTCTTCGGCTATTGTGGGTGCCTTGGTTGTGCCTCTCCGCCTACGACTTCGGGGTAATATAGGCGTGAAGATACTTTGCCTAAAGTACTTTGAACACACATGATCATATTGTTTTTAAGTATAAATAGAAAACTCAACTGAAAAAAAGATGGGGCCAGGAAGTCTTTCCTTTTTTTGTCCTTAGGCCTCCACAGCTCTAAATTCGGCCTTGCGAAGTAAAGTACTCCAAGGTTTAACTTGGTATTATAATCTTCATTACAATGTGATACAAACTGAAATATCACCTTAATTTTATTAACATTTTTAATTATAAAAGTAAAGTATCTTCACGCTCATATCCCTGAAGGGGTTGGCAGAGGCACAACCAGGGCACCCACGACTAGCCGAAGACACTAAGTAAGTATGTGATAAGTGGCAAGCCTATCGTCAACCGGGCACATTTCCAATCCCGAACAACATTTTTTTTTCATTAGAAAATTGGAAAAACTCAATTGTCTTTGTTGCCCGACCCGGGATTCGAACCCGGGACCTCATGCAGTCAAGTCCAACAACTGGACCGCTAGACCACAGAGGCGATTTTTAATTATTTATACGGGATACTCACGATACATTTTTATTTTATTCCTATTACTTAATTTACTCCTACGTTAGTCCATGTTCAATGTTAGTCATGTCCATGAGTCAAGTTTTAATAATCGTTTGGTTTTTAGCCGAGAGTGGTGTTAAGAATCAAGATTTTTGTAATAAATATTATTAAGATGTCTTTATTTCTGGATCTGGATTTAGTTTATTAAAATCCGTTTTACACAAGAATATACCTACATTTTTTTCTTTACCCCGTGAGTTTAGAACAATTTGTGTACTTTTCCGGATAACATTATTGTTTACTAGCTGTGCCGGCGCACTTCGTTCCACCCGTTCAGTTTGTATGGGAAAAATAAAGTATCGTTTTCTCATATTTCCTGCAATTTTTCCGGTTTTTCTTTTCATAAGAACCTTTTTCTGACGATAACTATCGTAACAAAAAAATATTATATAAATCGGTTCAGTCGCTTGGAAGTTTTGCGCTTACCAACATATTTAGCACTTCATTTTTATATTATAGATTTATTTTGGAATCAAAAATGCACAAAATGAAATGTCCAAAGTTAGAACAGGTCTAATCCTTGGAGGTTACGAATTCATGTGATTATATCTGACATTTTTAAAGATTTATTAACTAAGCGGCCTTGCATGAATATACAAAATTCTCTTTATATTATGTATCTTTATTTAAAACTTATGCAATAAGTAATTAACATAAACATCTGAGCTACATAATTAAGTGCAGTAAAAATGCTAAAACCGACTTAATTTCGTTGGATATAACGCCGCGACGTCGCGATTCGATATTTTTTTTTCGAAAATATTTCCGAGATGGTCTCATATAATTTTTATCAACATCCTACAAGTAGTTTTTGAGTTACGCTGGTTATATTATAATCATAACATTAATATGTGAAGCAAATATTTTAGAATCCTTTTTATGAAAATTGCGCGGACGGAGGAGTATAAACTTTAGCACACTTATAGCATAGGTACGTGTAGGAGAAGTGCAGATCGTTAATATTTTCAATAATAAAGCTTATAAAGTGCATTAAATCAATAAATAAAACATTTCACATACTGCCATGCATTTGACACACACAAACAAAAATATTGAAAACGATAAAATTATTCCCAAACCATTCCAAAATATCAAAAATGCACAACGTTAATATTCAATTTTTACTTCTGCCGGCACTCCCGGAGTGCTATTCGTCTTTTTTTAAAGGGATTTTTCGTAACCAAATTACGAATGTTAGAAGCAGGCCTTATAAACATCCCTACACCAGCTTACGCTCTTAAATAAACGTGTAATGTAGTAAAATAAAACAGGTTTTTGCTTTGAGAGTGAAGGTCACGCGACTTGTTTTTTGCGAACATTGATTTGACACGTAATATACTATTTCCTAACAAACTAGGGATTTGGATCGGACCAAAGATGCTCTCCTGTTGGTAAGAGACAAGAAGTGCGTTTTATCTTATAGAACGCTCTTTAGCTTGTTAAAGATAACTGGTTAACTTACTTTAAGGATCGTGATAATGGTGAGCAGTGACACTATGGCAGGAGAAATAGGTAAGGTAGGTAGTGGTGAAACAGAGGCTTCCAATACTCAACTCCAACACCGGTCTACTAGAACAAAAAGTCGAATTTTAACATAAAAATTGTCAAAATACGAGAATTGATAGCGCTAATTCTAAGTTTGGTTCATTTTGATTTGTAATTGTAATTTAAAGAGGTAATTGCGCTGAGGGACAACTACACTTATTTTACGTGTATACCATCTTTTTCTAATGAAACAAAAAGAAAAGAATATTTTTGATTTTTGTCCGTATAAATGTCATGTGCGAACTAATCTGACAGCACTAAAGTGTTTTGTCACTTTCTAATAATATCGTTGAGAGAAGATAGCGATAACTTAAAATTTGTTTAGTGGGTGCACAATAAAATTACCTCCGATGTCTGTTTAAAGCAAAGCTTCGAGTCCACTGCCTACTTACTTATTCCCATTCTAAACGGCATTAGAATCGTAACTTGAATCGTACGAGATATTTTTAGCAACCAACTTGCCAGTTTGTATGAGCTCACAGCCATTTCTATTTAAGGATCTAATATTTTATTATAATTTGTATCTGTAAAGCGAACTTTAAATGGTATAGGTAAGGTCTATTTTCCTATGTCAGTAAATAACCTTAAAGCCCAGTCTGGGTGCGTTGGAATCCAAATGAGATATAAAAGGAGTGTGGTAGGTACAATCAGCATTGGATTTTTATGAGAGCATTTGGCGGTTTAATAAAATTGCATCCTGCAGAGTGAAAATGTAATAAAAAAGCTGGTATCCTTTTTTTAATCCAATTTTATTCATTGTTTCTTATAATTTGTATTATAATAATTCAAACGCAGTAAAGTTGCAAACAATATACCAATTTCATTACTTCGTCAAGGTTCATAAAAATATGCAACAATTATTTATAACTCCTAAATAACTTTTCGGATATTGATAAAATTCATGTGGTAGGACATACCACCTTGGAATTATAATCATATCATCTACCTTTTGGATAAAAGAACAATCAAAATGTGTTCGTTATTGGCCCAATAACCACTACAAACATACAAAAAAAGTCAAATTGGCATATTGGCAGTATAGGTAACATGTTGTTAACGCGCGTAGGTAACAAGTTCTGCGCGGGAAAATTAATTTTGGACTAAAATTTGAGACGTGTTATCAAAACCGGAACGTGGATTAAAGAAACTATAGATAACTATAGTACTTACTGTAGAGATTGCATTACAACGATGCAAACTATATTAGCACTTTACTGGTAACTAACTAGTAGTAACTTTACGAAAGTTTTATTGACATATTTAAAAGTTTTTCTATTTGGAATTTTAAAATTGTATAAAATTAGATTAAAAAGAAAAACAATACCGTCCGATTTATTTAAATAAGCAACAAAAGTAATTGTTAACTACGTCAATAACTTACAGCCGGTGTGTTAGTAATAGTGGACCGGATAATGACGATGCTAAAGTTATAACTTGAAATCTGTCTGAAATAAAAAGACATGGCCTTTATTGCAATTTCTAGAACGTAATATTGTAGTTAGGAATTTGTTGTTGGCAGCCAGCAGCCAAGATGACATCAGAGCCCGATATGGTTAATAATTTTAATCGGCTTGACGGCTTTGCGATTGGCTTCACTCAGTGTGCCTGCGCGTGCGCATGTTATACAAATTTAAAGACAAAACTTAAGCGCAACGTTAACGTAAAGTTATCATCTCTTATTAAGTAATTGCACTGGATGAAAAATGGATGACAGCGTAGGATGGTAACAATTTTGAGTGCTTTTTAAATCTTGCGCAACATCCTTCAAGTTATCGTATCTTATTAAGTAATTGCACTGGATGAAAAATGGATGATAGGGTAGGATGATAACAATTTTCAGGGCTTTTTACTAACTTAAATCTAATAGCTACTTAAATATTATCTACCTACTGCTATGCGAAATGCGATAAACGTAAGGACAAAATCATTTTTATACATCAAGTATTTCGAATGGGTGACAAATGAATGATGACGTAGGCTGATAAAGTTTTTGGGGAGACTTTTACTAACCTAAATCACTTGTGACAACTTAAGCAAGCCCACCTACCTACCTACTTACTGTACTGCTGTAAGAAAATGAAGACTGCAACAAAAACCTGCAAACACAAATGTCAAATAGGTAGATAGTAGGCTTTTAACATTTTTGCTAACTTAAATCACTAGTAACTACTTAAGTACTGGTATAATCCCTAGAATTATAAACGCGTAAGTTTGTGAGGATGGTTGGTTTTTTTTATAATTGATAAATTAGTACAATGAATCTTAGTCCACCTAATGGAAAATGGAGAAGGGATTTAAGACAAAAATGTACTAGGCTAGAAAGTGTTTACTACCTTTTCATTCTACTTGAAGATGCTTAAATTATATGTATATGGAAACTGTAATAGAATTCAATTTCTTAGTCTGTACACATGAGATATAGACTAAGTAAAGACAAGAAAAGTTGCAAGTGGAATCTCAACCGTAGTGTAGGCTAAACAAAACAGAAAGACTTGCTGTACTCCCCGTGTACTTCCCGTGTTGATCCGGGCTCCTTTGCAGAATAGACCATCTGCCTTCCTGCCAGGCAGCTCGTAAAAGGCGAGCATAGGCTTACCGTCACCAACACCGTGACATCTGACTAGGTGGTAGAGTTTCGCAGCGACTCACCCGGATTGGTACAACCAAAAAAACTCTTCGAAGATTGATGTTTGTATATCTGCAGAAACAGGTTTAAATGAAACTTGAAAGTATTACAGTTTATACATCAGAATAACACATAAATTACAATTTCTAGAGTTTGTATATTTTTTCCTAAAGAGCAAAGCCACGGGCTGAACTAGTTATTAATAACTAGAAAAGTTATTTAAGGTTTATCATCATTCTTATGAAGTCATCATTAGCATCATTAAGTATTTCTATAGATGTCACGTCATTGGTTTCCATAACAGGTAGTGTCTAGGTAAGTGTAGAAGCGACTGATAAATGTAAATCTTAATATATATAAATTACGTGTAACGTTGTTTGTCCGCGATGGACTCCTAAACTTCATTTTCCATTTTCAATCAAATTTAAACTCCGTGTGCAGTTTGACTTAACTCGAAAGATAGGTTAGCTTACATCTCAATTTAATGCGGGCGAAGCCGCGGGTAACAGCTAGTAGGTATAAAGAAATTTATTGTCGATCTCGGGTTCATTTCGCATATTAAAGCATGATGATTGTACTGTTTGGTTTGGAGGGTAGCAGGAAGACTTCCATATCAAGCCGAACATCACAACCATTGGACAACGATCACAGTGACTATAAAGCATAAAGGCCACGGCTATCTCTTAACAGCGTCTTTTTCTTCTTCTTTATTCTTCACTTTTCTTATTTCTTCATTGGCGCCTACATTGTCACCTGTTTTGTATTCAGAGTTCTGAATCGGCTCTACTATTGCTAATTCGGTTCTTCCAGGAAGCTTAACAACTACTCGGAGATCAGATATACTTGACCTGATATTTTGTTACGCCCTTGAATTCAATAATGGAGTAGGGCCACTGTTTCTTCTGTCTCCAGACAAGTTTTGGACAGTAGGCGGTCATTAACACCTACATTAAAATTATGCTTATTAATAGCGTCATGCCCTGTAAGTGCTCCGGTGATCAGCAGGTTTACTCTCGAATTTCGATATCATGCGAATTGGAAATTGGAATCGTATATGTCACTTTAGGTACTTTTGGACGCAGTAGGTACTAGCGGATTATTAACAATAATTAAAAATTAATTCAACTAATCTGACAAAACAATTTATTGTTTACTATTAAAAAATGATAATAATTAGTCAGTATTGTGTTCAAGAGGTTCAAGAGGTTCAAGAGGATTCTAGATAAGAATGACATACTCGATTTCAATTTCCAATATTGCATAAATCGAGCTTCGAGAGTAACCCTACAGATCGAGGTGTCTTCTGCGAGTGAATTGCAAGTTTACCTTTACAAGGATTTGCAAAAGTGACTTGAGTTGTGAGATTGTTTATGTCTTTAACAGTTAACAGTTACCTAAAGTCAACGTTTTAGAGTCTGTAAAGTTTTGTACCTACGAAGGTAAAGGAAAAGCTGAAAATGATTACCTTGAATATAGAAGCGATGTAATAAGATTTATACAACAATATAGTATTATTGCTATTATCATTAATAATCGATTAACTATCGCACATAACGATTTGAAGTGACAGATAAATTATTGCATTCGTACATAATATTAAATTAAAATTATGTAGACGACACTATTGGCAAGACGTAGGTAGTGGTATAGAAGTCAGGAAGTTACTAGCCTGTTAATCTCATACTTACTTTTGTTCGGGAACAGGAATGTAAAATTGAGGTTAACGAAAAGTTGTGATATATTTGATTCCTTCAATGTTGAAGAGAACGTGATAGTTACATGATATTCGAATACTTATCCGATATTTTGGAAAACGTTATGACCCAAAAGGCGTTACGTCAAAGTTGACGAAGATCAAGAAGAATATTAACGTAAAACAGTGCCAGTGGCTGGCATTTTATAGATCATGGCAAAATATTGAAAAAAAAAAGCACACTGCTAGACTTAGTCAGACTTGGTCGCTTGAAAACGCTTTATAAGAGATGATTTCTCGTGAAACTAATCGTTGACGAAATTAAGTGACGTTGACAAGCGAACTGAAAGAACCCGCCCAAATTGTATATGTGTAGTAGAGTAAAGTTTAATTTTAAATAAGTATATTAAAATACTATAGTGTAACAAAAGAGGCATTTCAACATTTTATGGTTTTTCTTCTACAGAATTTGCATCTCTTTATACCTTGTGCCTTGAAAAATAATTAAGTACCTAAATATGCATACAGATTTTTATGAAGCTTCAAATACTGTGATATTAAGGAAACAAAAACAGAATAACTGCTACAATTTAATGTAACTATTATTTCTCGGGCCGCGTCCTTCACCAATCTCGAAGCGATTCACATAATAATTATTTGATTATTGATACTTAATATCTGCATTGTAATTTTCACCCAAAAATAGTCGAGACGACAACTAAATAATTATTTAAAGATGAGCAGGTTTTACATGAATTTAATTTAATTTATGTTTTATTGTTCTACCTGTTAAAAAGCATAATGTGAAAGTTCTCGGCAAACAAAATACATGAGTGAAAAAAATACAGTAAGACGATATTAAGATTTTGTTATTTTACATTCTACTCTAAAATTATTTTTAATAGTTCTAGCGAGATTTAAAGAAAAGTTAAACGCCGTTCGTTCTTTATTATTATGTTTTTTTGTGAACTTATTGACTAAGTACCTAAACCTGGTCATTGATGACTTCTTGTTCAGTTAAAATGTAATGTTCAGTTAAATTTCAGTATTTTCTAAATGCCGCCAAATTTTACTTGATGAGATTACCTATACGTTTTAGTGGGGTATAGGATTTTTAGGTATTGTCGCATAATTTATCTAAGTCTTACCTTACATAAATAATTTGGATATGGTGTCAAACACATTGGTGGCGTGTGTACATTGATTCTGCCATGCACAACTGTAGATGCTATATTTTTCAAATGAAATAAAAACAAAAGAGGTCGAAAATTTAATTTCATTATTAATTTAATGACGTTTTCTGAATGGTTTCTGAAGAAATAGATTGAATGTCTGTAGAAATACTGTGTAAAGACTAATCTAACAGTGTTAAAACTGTTTTTTCTCTTTCTATTACTTTTGTTGACAGAAGATTAAAATTAGTTTAGTGAGTGAGCAACAAAATTACCATTATTGTCATCAACCCTTGAGGCAAGTTATTTACTAACCATATTTTATTTGATAGTAAACTTAAGTTCTAAATAAATTAATATAATAATATAATGATTTAACCATGAACCGTTAAACTACAGCTATAGCCTTGACTTGCTAAAACCACAGCCTTGGACAGAGCTAACTTCCGCCTCTTTGAAGCGGATTGACACCACAAAATTAGAATCAGAAGTTTATCACTGTCAAGAGATAGGATGACGTGAACTCTTTGGCCAAAAACTTGACTTTAGTTTAAATAACCAGTGGAACCTGTTTTAAAAATTTAATACGTAATTCTGTTTTTGACAGAATAAGTATTTAGGGCGACTCGTTATAAATATCGGACAAAAGAAAAATGGGAGCCTTGTTTTAATACTTATTTCACTCAAAATGCTACTTACCAGGCTTTGCTTTGCCGTTGACTTGCCCGCATTAACTTCTGTAATTTGATATTCTTAAAATATAAACAAATTGGTAGTGTTACAAAAGCAAGGTTAATTTAATATTAGAATGTAGGTACATCATGCATATGACAAATAGAAAAATAGCCACAACATTTTTTGTCAATTAAATATACCTAACTCGTATAACGCTTATTCCGTCACCTTAAGTGGCACTTTTAGGATGTCCAAGATGTTGGAAAGGTCTATAGGCCGCATAGGGATAACTAATGATTTTAAAATGCATGGTCAAAATGTACAATACAAATATCGATATGCTTTTGGGTCCACTTGTTAAACTCGCGACATTGAGTGGGTATTCAAAGAAGCGGCTTCACTCAAACTGTTTCAAAATGTCATATTTTTTTAAGATTCAAACTAATCTCCATTTAATCCTTATCAAAGCCTTAATTTTATTGCTTCTGTGAACTGTAATATTATTTGAAATTGAATATACTATCATATTTTTTTGTCGTATGTAAAATAGTTTACAATCTATTTAGATAAAAGAAAGTGGTGTTAGTTACACTATTTATAGCTCAAGAACGACTACACCGATTAGGCTAAAAATTGGTAGGGAGGTAACTTAAAACCGGGAGAAGGACATAGGATACTTTTTTATCTTGTTCAATTGTGAGGAAACTGGGAAAAACAACATTTTAATTTTTCCCATACAAACTAAACGGGCGGAATGAAGTTCGCGGGAACAGCTAGTTTATATATAAAAAAGGAGTAGAAAGCCTGTTAATTATTCGTCAGTTAGCGTTTACGTGTCATATTTTTTGATTTGACTCATAAATCATAATAAAAACAAAAACATATAAAGTAGGCAGTATGATTGATGGACATTTACTGACATTTACAAATTTAAAGGTGTACAAAAAAAAACAAAATGTCAAACATGGCGCTGCTGATAATTGATAAGCGACAAGCGTTAAGTGTTTGTAAACAAAGAACAGATTTTCTTACCAAGTGAATTTGCTGTCAAATTTAATTAAGGTACCTATGTAATGTATTTATATGCACCTGTTTTTATTTTATTTAATGCATTGAAGGTTGTGATCATTCAAGTTAACCAACAAAACGTGCCAAGGTCAGATGAGATCATCTACTTGTGGACTGCGGTCTACAGCAGGTATACTCATTACGTATGAACATTCATTGTAAAATAGATACCTGCTATTTCTACATAAAATATTAGTTAATCAATAATAGCTGCCCGTTCCGGCTTCGCTCGGATGGTAATATTTTTACCATAAATTGAGATATAAGCTATCCTGTCTCTCAAGTTGGATCGAACTGCACATGGTGTGCGAATATTATTATAATCGGTTAAGTGGTTTAGGAGTCCATTGAGGATAAACATTGTGACACGAGATTCATATATGTATATTAAGGTAGTTAACATGAATTTGGTACTTTTGTATGTGTACATACTTATTAACTACTAGCAGTTTCACGCAGCTTCGCCTGCGTAACTTGGCTTCTACGGTGCAGTAGAAGCCAAGTTGTTTTGATAAAACAAAGCCTATGTCACTCAGGGATAATGTAGCGTTCTAAAGGTGAAAGAATTTTTGAAATTGGTTCAGTAGTTTTGAAGCCTAATTCATTTCAAACAAACAAAAATCAAACCTTTCCTCTTTATAATATTAGTATAGATAAGAATTCAAGCATAAACGATCTTTCTTATGTGTTCGAGGTTAGACACGGCTCTCCTGATGGTAAGAGACAACCTTAGACTATAGACACCATAGAAGTTATGGGTGAGTCGCTGTCCTGAAGCCGGGAATGAAGGTCTGTTATGCAAGTCTATAGACAGGAATACCCGGGTAAGTTGCTGCACCGCACCCGACTACTAGTGATTTTTTATTGAATTGTGATTCTTATTTCTTGTGTCAGTGAATACCTGTTTGTTCCTTATGTTTAATTAGTTAGTAGAACCATAAACAAGTGCAGGCACCTCCTGTAGCCGTACTTTTAACAGGTATTAAATAAAAATGTTGTACTTACAAGTTACCTAAAACATTAAAAATCTTAATTTCTAAAATTATATTTAAGTTTTTATAGGTATATACCCCAGCCCCTAGTAAAGCATCTATTTCTAATTTTATTACCATATCATCGAGGTGTATTGTGTGTGATTCTTGAATATCTTACTTCTATTACCTAATTACTTCCTGTCAGACCTTGATCAGTTTATATATGGCTAGGTCTTAGTCATGACCTTTGGAAAAAAGGACTAGATTGATATTGAAATAAATTTGGCATTAGCCGAGTAATCGCAAATCAAACATACAAAAGGAGACACACCGACAAATTAATACTCCTTTTGGTTAAAGTAGGCTTAATTTTTTAATTTAACGTCCCTGACCGCATAATGTTATAATTTAAGTATATCATATTATAAATATTAGTACCTGGATCACCGAGCGTTGCTTAGTATTTTTTTTTATAAATTGTGTTTTTTGGAAATCATATGTAAGTACGAATTACGTATTAATAAAATTATGAAATATTAATATATTTTTCGATTTTACCAACAGAATAATAAAAAGTATGAACTGCAACGCAATCTGCTGCAACCACTTTATTGCTCACAAAAAATAGTATTATTATTCACCGATAGATGTCAGGAAGAGTCATATTTTTCAGTTTAAACACATATAAAGGATGTGTGTATATATGTTACTCTTTCACTCTCGAATGGCTGAATGGATTTGTCTGAAATTTGAAACACAGATAGATTGTGACCTGGACTAACATATAGGCTACTTTTAATCCAGATCGCACAACGGGTTACTGTAAAAACGCGGGCGAAGCCTCAGGCAACAGCTAGTTTGGTATATATTTGCTAAACAAGTAGAGCAAAGCGCGATTACGCAATATATATAGTAAATGTAGATACCTATAATGTCAGAACTTCACTTATGACTAATATTAAAATTAAAAACGCTGAACAAAAACACATAACCTAAGTTATTCTCTTTCGAATAGTTTTTTTGTTGTCGTCCGTAAATACGTCTTGACATCGGGATGTGATGACCCCATCGCCTTTGATGATTACTAGAATATTCAACCAGTGCAGCTAGCCATTACTTGATAGTAAAGTGCTGTGCAACAGATCTCCCGGATTGACTTAGACATAGCGTCAGTATTATCTGTCGCGTTTCCTAAGGTAGCGTAAGATAGCGTCGCACCATCGACATCTATGAGTCTATAGGCGACGAGTGTCCCTTACGTGTGTCCTACTGGAAGGTAGAGTAAGATAGAAATGCACGACGATGAAGAGCCGCCTGTTTCTTGTGTTATAAGATAAAACAAATATAATTGTTAGCCTAGCGTAAACTGTCTGCCTTAGGCCAATTTCTCTTCTGGGATATGGTTAACCTGCCTACCTGCAGCTCGTAAGAAGCAAATACATATTTATTTTCAAAAAGACATTGCACACGACTACGTCCGCGTATAAAATTATTGTATTACTTTTTAATGGATGTGGGTTCTTAGGGAGACCCAGGTCGACACACCACTATCAAATTACTTGTGTTTTCTCTAAATTTTTAAA
Organism: Calephelis nemesis; assembly: GCA_002245505.1. Taxonomy (NCBI): domain Eukaryota; kingdom Metazoa; phylum Arthropoda; class Insecta; order Lepidoptera; family Riodinidae; genus Calephelis; species Calephelis nemesis. The sequence goes on from NJDD01011706.1 coordinate 16,666, forward strand.
GAAAGAAAAAATTTCGCCCCTGACAGGATTTGAACCTATATCTATCGCGTACCTACCCTATCCTATCGCGAACCTATATCTATTGTGTATTTTTAGGACATAACTACCCGCGTTAACGGGTTAGAAAGGAATTAAAAATTTCGCCACGGGACTTGAATCCTCAGTAGCTCAATTGGTTAGAGCATTCGTCGGCTTGAGACGAAATGTTACAGGTTCAAATCCTGTCAGGGGCGAAATTTTTTCTTTCTTTAAAAATTTTGAGAATATTATCCCAAGCACAGGGCAAGTGCTTAAATAAAAATACGTTACTTGTGTTTTATCCGGTGGTGGTATCAAGAGTTTTCGTTTGTATGAAAAGAGTAATGAATATGGAGGAAACTAGGCAGGTTGGTTACCCGTGTTGGTCTGGGCTCCTTTGCAGAATAAACCATCCTTCCTGCCAGGCAACTCGTAATAGGCGAGAACAGGCTTTCCACCACTAACACCGTGACATCTGACTAGGTGATGGGTTTCACAGCAACTTGACCGGATTGCTATCACCGCCTAACCTATTACTGCTGCCATAACGTCTTGCCGATGACGTGTTCCGATTTGGAGGATAAGTTAGCCGACAAACTTACTTTTGCTTGAGGACTAACATCCCGGCCTCAAGTTGGCAACGCACTATTACCATATTTTGGTGTCTAGACGCTGTGAATTTCAGTATCATAAACAACGGTCTGCAAGGATCGTGATATTTGGTACTCGATACTCTGTACCTATCTCATAAGAGAGTTCGCGTGAAGATATATATGTATGTATGTAGCCTTTTTCTCCAGACCTTCTAAACGATGCTGTTTGATTCTATATTTTGTCAGTCAGTCAGCATCCGGCAGAGACATTATCATTTGATATCAAAAGTGGTCTTATTTTCGAGGCTTGACCTTCATCATGTCTTTATGCAAACGACGAATTTATTGCTAGGTGATGTAAGCTAGCGATAAACTTTGTTTACTTTGAAACCTGTTCTGTGTGTTTTTATGCATATTTCTAGACAAAAATGTTAAAAATATTTGCTTTCGAAGTTAGTATTTTTTGTGTTATAAGAACGCGATTGAGCAGGCGGTTGTCCTTATGGTAAGATACAACTATCAGGTCGCTTGTACTTAACCAACAAAATATGTTACTCTTATTTTTTGAAAATGGCTAATGTGTCGGTTTTTACAACTTTTTCAAATACCAATATGTTACTACACACATACATACATATCTTCACGCCAATGCCCTTACGGGGTAGGGAGAGAGTATCGAGTGCCAGACCTCACGATCCTGACAAACCTGTCTGGCTTCCTTCACATTTATTATCCTTTTCATACAAACACGTGATTAGATAGTTTTACCTAAAAAAATTAAGGTTTTCGTATAAATTTTAATCCCGTATTAGTCTTTTGGGGGTTGATTCTAAACAAAAAAAATTCGCTTTTAAAAAATTCTAATGGTTAAAGATTCGAGTTCAGTTGTAGACGATTTTAACCGACTTTGAAAATGAGGATGTTATATGTTCAACACCTATATAGGTTTTTTAAGTACCTATCTTATTCGATTTTTCCGTCACTTCTGAACCGATTTTAAAAATTCTTTTTTTGATTGAATAGGCGTACCTACCTACTTCTCAGATGCTTTTACAACCACTGAGTCTAATGATGGAATCCCAGGAAAATGCCTAATTTTTGTGTACCTAGATGACTTGTCGAAATCGAAGCCGAATTGTGACAATTTTAGTGCGATTAAATTGTTGTAATTAATTTCATCAAAATCGTTCTAGCAGTTTAACCGTGAAAGCGTAACAAATAGACCTACGCATTTATTACTATGGATTATTATGAATATGGCTGAAATATACACTGTACACAGTACACAGTGCAATACAAAAAGTAGGTCAAATATAGGACAGTGGTAAACTAGTAAGGCAATGTTTGAATACCACCTACAATTATAAAAAGGTAGCTATTACGTGCTATTACGGACCGGTGACATTATTTCTCAGTGACACAAAATATCAAATATACGTTCGTGACGTTTTCCATTAACCTAAAGAATACCCGGATATTATATCCGGGCTGTATCGAATATTAAAATATTGGGAAAAGCGAACAAAAAGCGCATTAAATGTACGCTGATTTATTTCCTGGGTTTATTCAGCACGCAAACTGACAAAACTTTGTTACCGATAAGCCTTGTTTACTTTAACCGACTTTAAAAAAGGAGGCTCTATGTGATTTTTTTATATAATTGGAAGGCAAATAAGCAGACGGATTTCCTAGTGGTAAGAAATTCACGTCGCCTAGAGACACCAAAGGTGGTAATGGTGCGTTGCCAACCTGAAGCCGGGGTGTTAGGCCTTGAGTAAAAGTAAGCTTATTGGCTATTTTACCCTCCGAACCGGAACACGTCAATGGCAAGCACTGACGTTATGGCGACAGGAATAGGTTAAAGGCGGTGGTACCAATCTGGGCGAGCGGCTGCGAAACTCGACCATCTAATAGGATGTCACGGTGTTAACGACGTTAAACCTATGCTCGCCATTTACGAGCTGCCTGGCAGATAGGCAAATGGTCTTACACGGGGTAAACCGGAGGGAGGGTAGTATGTATGTTTGTTAGATGGTTGAATAGATTAACAATGTTTGATGGTTTTCAAAATGTAGGTAATGATAAATAAATAAGTAATTATTCCTCGACAAGTCACACAAATTGAATCTAACCCCAAAGTCAGCAAATTATATCCTTGTGTTATGGGTGTTAGTCAACGATTGTAATACATAGAAATACTCGTACGTAAATAGATACCAGAATAAATTTAATAAACACCCAGACCCGGAAATGCAGACATCAAAATTTTCATGACACAAATGCCTGCCCCCGTCGGGAATCGAACCCGAGCCTCGCGGTTGGTCGATGTAGTTTGGCGTGTACTCTAGCCACTCTGCCAACGAGGCTGGCAAATGATGTCGAAGTGATCTTACTTGCAATTTGCGTCGGCGATGTACACGAAGATTTGTGCAATATTAAGTACCTACTAGCCGACCCGGCGAACTTCGTATCGCTTGACATTAACAGCTAAGTACTAGTAGTTTGTATAAAGCATTGTTTTTCCCATTTTCCTAGCAACTTTCCGTATTTTTCTTTTCATAAAACCTTCGTCCTTCTCCTGAGTCGGGAGCTCTTGCTAAACAGTATTTATATTCTTCGGTCGAGAGTCCAGAAAATACAATTAGTAAATAGTCCATCCGTTCAGGCGTTATGTGATGACCACGCGAAATAGGGATTCATTTTTATATATATGTATAGACAAAAGAGATCTTTATATCGCGGTGTAGAATCAACTTCCTAGCATGCTATGAAAAATCTTGTACCATCGGCTATCATAAAACTGTCGAAATTCTCCCCGCCAATCTAATCGGCTGTATGCGTGTTCCGCTGCACGAACGGTACCACCTGATACGGGCGACGACCTATCTTCGTTAAGCTTAATTACCATCTGTTAAACTTTAACCTAAGATTTACCCTTTTCTATACACACATACATATTTGTATACATATAGATAAAAGTGATGTGTTTGTCATTTAAAATAATTTTATTTTCTTAAATGCTTGTATATTTTTACGAAACTGAAATTTAAGCAAGCCTTTTTTTGATTTGTCTGTCTTTTCTGTTTCTCCAGACTAATTTCTGGAATGGTTGGATCGACTTTTCTGGATGTTAACGTTATCTTCACCTCAAGTAAGTATAAAACAAAGTTGCTTCTTCTGTCCCTATGTCCATTTGTACGCTTAAATCTTTCAAACTACGCAACGGATATTGATGCGGTTTTTTTAATAGATAAAGTGATTGAAGAGGAAGGATTATATGTATTTCATAACCTTGAAACCGGAGCGGGCTGCTAGTCTAATATAAAGGATACTATAAGGCGACTAAAAGGATTATCCTGAACCTTCCATGGGAATACTTGCATTTTAGAGACTCGAACAAAGTCGCGGGCACGGCTTGTTTTGTGATTTGAAAAGACATCCAACAAGTATACGTTTTTTTTGATAGTTCTTACCAGTCAAGCGTGACCTCAAAAAACCGTAGACGTTTTAGGTGCGTCGTTGTCGTGTAGCATCATTGTTGGGCCTATTATGCTATTCTAATGATAATTTAGGTCCGAACCGGACTGGAACCGGAACCGGGCCGGAACCAGAATGTGACACTGTCATTAAGGTAGCAAGAACAAGTAAGGCAGTTGATCCAGCCAAGTTGCTGCACAATACTACCACCAGTAGGCTGCTGCACTCTGTTTAACCGACGCTGTAATTAGCGCATGACATTTTATGTCACTTGAAGATTACTCTATGCGGTGACCAATTTGGACACAACATGGTTTTGATTTTATTTGACTTCTAAAAACCGAAAATTGCGTCAACTTTAATCCTGTGGGTTCCTCATGATGCAGTAATAAACAGGGAACAGACAAACGAACAAACACCTGGTAAAATAAACAAAATCTAATTTTATTATTTTTTTTTCTGTTTAGTAAGTATATCAGTGTTTATTATCTTTGAACATAATTGTCATACAATTTTATAATTCGTGTTAACTACGTTCCAATTAGGTAATTCTCTAATTTATTAGTCTATATAAATTTATACTTTCATATATTATGAAATTTCTCAAATTTTTTAAAAGTATGAATCTAATCATACATCACCAGGGTTCCGTGAAGTTATTCGTTTTTGTAGTTAATTGTTCTACTGTTATGTAGTATGAAAGAGTTACATTAAAAGTCAAATATTATGTATATACGTATATCCTATCCTATTAATATTATAAATGCTAAAGTTTATCTGTTTGTTTGCTTATTTGTTACTCCTTTACCCAAAAACTGCTGATAGATTTCCATGAAATTAGACCCTCTATATATATACACTCGTGAGCAAAAAAATCGACTCAGCACGCATACTCGCGGTTAAAACCTTCTAGCAAAAAATCTAAAGCTCTAATTCAATTTCTGATTTTAACATCGCCAAGCTGTTAGTTTTAGCTTTAAAATGAGTGGTCTAGCTTGTTATAAAATTAATTTTGTTGACAAAGAAAAAATAATTAATGATAGAAGTTCTATCCAATGAAACGAGGTGAAAATTAAAAATGAGAAAATACCGGCTTAAATACGTCAAAGTTATAATTTTTATATTAAAATGAACCTATCAATATTTAGTGTTGCCCCCCCTGGCCCTAATAACTGCTTCCAATCGCCTCTTCATCGAACCAATTAACTTTTTAATACGATCTTGTCCCAACCTACCCCATTCTTCAATCAGCGCCTCTTTGAGTTCTAATTTCGTGGTTGGAGCGGGATTTCTAGCCCGGACTTTTCTTTTTAGATGATCCCACAAATGTTCAATAGGGTTTAAGTCCGGGCTACGCGCTGGCCAATCCATAGCGGCAATTTCAACCTCTTCCAAGTACTGCCGGACGGAAGCTGCAGTATGTGGACGGGCATTGTCGTGCATGAAAACGAAGTTTTCGCCGATAAAACCGGCGTAGGGAACGACGTGATGCACTAGAATTTCTTCTATGTATCGGTTTGCCGTCAATCCCCCCGATCGACCACCAGTTTCAACAAAAACCAACTCTGTTTTTGCCTCCATTGAAATGCCCGCCCACACCACCCAGGAACCTCCTCCAAAAGCCACATTTTCCTTAAAGCAGCACTGCGCAAATCTTTCTCCAGGTCTTCTGTAGACACGTCCTCTTCTGTCGCTACCATGCAAACACA
>NJDD01011707.1:0-13078 GCA_002245505.1 Calephelis nemesis
TTTCTGTATGATATAAGTAAATTAAAAAATATTCCACACGAACAAATATTAAAAAATTGTCAAGATTTACACACAGTCCTACGAGTGGGTGAGAGCAGTGACTTTCAACCTTACGAATTATATGAAGAATTACAAATAATGATCCTTAACTTACCCAACTTTATAACAAGACGTAAAACAGTTGCTTCAATACATTACAGATAATAACTTAAAAGAAATATACCCAAACATTTACATCGTCATTAGAATATTATTAACAATACCAATTAGTACAGCCTCCGCTGAAAGGAGCTTCTCAAAATTAAAACTCGTTAAGAATTATTTAAGGAGTACGATGTCACAGGAAAGACTTTCTGCGGTCGCAATTTTATCTATCGAGGCTGATATAGCATCCAAGCTAGATTACGAGCACGTAATTAAACAATTCAGCAGTGTAAAAAGTAGAAAATTTTTGTTCCTGTAATATTTAAATTAAATTGTTTTTTAACGTTGATCTTAATATCTTAAATATTTTTAGGTTAGCCGATGAAATTTTTTTTTACCTAATTATATATAATCATATATGATAATACATAATTAGATAAAAACATTTTTCATCGGGTAGTTGTAAGTTTGACTAAATTTTGCATGAATAAAAGTTTAATAATGAAATGATATACGTTTTTTATTTTAACAAATCTGTCTTTATGCCCGAGGAGAGGGCCTCGCAAAATGTATCTTGCCCACATAAAATTATGATCTTGCGCCGCTACTGGATAGCCCTGTGTCTTTGTTGGCGGGTGGACATTTTAACCCCCGCATTTAACCCCCTTTTAACCCGCCTTTTAACCCCCGCATCAATCAAAAACGTATATTAAATTTCGTACCATAATTTTCATATATAAATATATATCATATTAATGTAAAGAGTATTCCTGCACATTTTGCAGATTTTGAAAATGAAAATCTGAAAAATGAGCAGGACTTTCCTATAGATAAGTAAGTAAGTAAATAAGTATCTTCACGCCCATATCCCCGAAGAGGTAGGCTGGGGCACAACCAGAGCACCTACGACTAGCCGACGACACTAAGTCCCACAATGTGATAGGTGGCAAGCCTATTGCTTACCGGGCACATATCCAATCCCATGCAACATTTTTTATTAGAAAATTGGAAAACCCAAATATTTCTTTCTGTTGCTCGATCCAGGATTGGAACCCGGAACCTCATGCAGTAAAGTCCAACACCTGAACCGCTAGAACACAGAGGCGATTTTCCTCCAGATGCTACTCTAGATTCAGAATCCTTCTTTAAGCCCTCCCTTTCGACTTATCAATTTTCTCTATCTGGCTTTACACTAGTGCGTAATGATAGAACTGGTAATGGTCTTTATAGCGCGACTACTGAATACATTTTTATTGAAGTAATTTCTCGCCATTTTAAATTTCTTATTGCAGTATTTTATAGTCCCTCTCTTGTGGTTGATTATTTTTTTCTTCTTTATTTATTCTCACCTGAACCTCCACCCTAAGCAATCGTGCGCTCTCGCTTGTTTCTCAGCCTTTCTCAAGGCTGTAGTGATTGCCCGCCTGCCGTAGCGTGTCTATTTTAAATTAAATATTTTTTGTAAAATTAATATTTGTATTTTTTTTATTTATGACCATCTAACGCCAAACAAGTCTGCCCTCCACCATTAAAAGTTCCTGCCATTCGTGGGTCGCAGCCGCTGTGCAAGTCGCCTGACGCAAGACCACCAAAAAAGAAAAACGTACGTGAGGCTTTACACGAACACACACATTAGGGCTGTGTAGGTGACAACACACCCCTGTTGTCACCAACGGCAGGGGCCCGTAGCGTCCCGCGCCATTGGTCGTTGTCCCCCTGGTTTCTGAGATCTTACTACTCGTTACCCATTCTTTTTCCTGGGGGTTCAATATGGACCCTCGAAAACTAACTCTAATTTAGCGGTTTATCAGGGAGCGTCATCCAGACGCCGTTGAGGAATGGCAAGCTCACTCCGCACTCGACCTACCTACACCCCACGCCGAGGACGCACTGATACCTGCCTTGGATATCCCACCCCACTTCCGCCAAATACCACCCCGTCGTGCAGCCCCATCGCGCCCGACTCACGGGCCGCTACTCCTACGTCAAACAGATCGGACGTCACTTTGACGGACGATGATATGAGCACAGCTCATGAATCTGCCTTGGACGATGGCTTCACCGAAGTGAACGCGTAAGTCCCCGACCCTCCCAGCAGAACCATTCACCGCCTGCCGTCAAAAAACAGGCCGTGGCTATTCCCGCCCCTCAAGCACCAAAAACCCAGGCGACGGCCACCCTTAGGCGACTGTTACTTCCCGGGTTGCTCAGTCAAACACTCAGGGCGACGTCGAGACGCAGTCTTCGAGCTCTAAGATCCCTCCCCTTAACATCCACGACAAGACCTAGTGGAATGACTTGTTCTGGGCGCTTCACACCAAAAAGTTCAATACACCCATGCTCGATCCACGACCGAGGGTATCAAAGTAGTCGTCCGAACGACTACCGACCACCGCCGCTTCACGTTCCTTCTAAGGGAGTTTCTTTCCATACTGTTATATAAGTACTAGCTGCGCCCCGCGGTTTCACCCGCGTAAGTCCCAATCCCGCGGGAACTCCGGGATAAAAAGTAGCCTATATGTTATTCTGGGTCTTCACCTACCTACATACCAAATTTCATCGTAATCGGCTTTGTAGTTTTTGCGTGAAAGAGTAACAAACATCCATACATCCATACATACAAACTTTCGCATTTATAATATTAATAGGATTCCATATTGTTATTCCATATAAGTTACCATACTGACGCTGACGTTTTTGCAACGCACGTTCCAGGTGCGTTAAATGCCTAAGGGATCACGTTTTTTTTTTTTTTATGACATTGGAAGGCAAACAAGCAGACGCATTTTCTGATGGTAAGAAATTCCCGCCGCCTGGAGACACCAAAGGTGGTAATGGTGCGTTGCCAACTAGAGGCCGGGATGTTAGGCCTCGAGCAAAAGTAAGTTTACCGGCTACCTTACCCTCCGAACCGGAACACGCCATGACGTTATGGCGGCAGGAATAGGTAAGGCGGTGGTACCAATTCGGGTGAGTCGCTGCGAAACTCTACCACCTAGTCAGATATAACGGTGTTAGTGACGGCAAGCCTATGCTCGCCTTTTACGAGCTGCCTGGCACAGGAAGGCAGATGGTCTTTTCTACAAAGGAGCCCGGACCAACACGGGGTACAGAAAACTGTACCCGTCCCAAACGCGATCAAAAGAGCTTGACCCTTCCGGCCGAGACGGTTTGTTAATTGCGACGCCACCGGCTATCCCGCGAACTGTCATGGGTGTCCCAACGCCAGGTAGCGAAGCAGACGAGGGCCTGACCCGTGACTTGCGCGCCACAATAGGTACACTCCGGCCCCTAAGGCCTCTCATTATAAGATAGCAAACATGCCGTCATATCACTCTAAGATACTGGGACTGCGGTCACTCCCACCACCACCTCCACCACCAGCTAATGCTTGGGTTAGGCCTGTTAACCCTCCAAGTATAGTCACCAACCCGAGCAGAGCTAAGGCTACTCCCCCGCTCCACAAGGCGAGTCCTACGACACCCAAGGAAAACTACCCTGGTCCCTAAGGCCACTCCACAACCCTTCAAATCCACTCCTGATGAGTTCGAGACCCAACTCACCCTCATCACCGAGCTAGCTGATGCCATAGACCCGGACGAAGTGTCACATTTTCCTTATCGCGAGGTATTCAGCCATAATTCAATCTATCCGTAGATTTTCACAATCTCATAACCTAAATGGATAGGACAACTGGAAGAGTAAAACCGTACTTCTTGACAATAGCGTCGTTTAACGCATCTAGCTTAGCTCGGCAAAAAGACGAAGTACGGGAGTTTGTAAAAACAAATAACATGGACATACTCCTTGTACAATTTGGTCTGACGGTATCTCAAATACAATAATTAAATACTTTCCTCCCGCACTAATATACCTACTAGTAAACATCTGCAATGTATTACAAGCAGGAAGTGCCTTTCCTGACGAGTGGAAAGAAGCCACCATCGTAGTAATACGTAAACTGGGTAAACCCCGTAACGTTGCGAGTAGTTCAGTCTTAATAGTTCACTTGACAAAAAGGGGTCTAGGGGTCACTCTTGACAAAAATGACATTCGAACCGCATATTTCACGTGTCACAAACAAGGTTAAGTTCGAACTTAGCCGTCTCTATTATGTACCTATTTAATAAAAACAGTAAAATGTCACTTCGTAACAAAGTGACACTTTACAAAACATGTGTCAGGTCTATATTAGCTTACGCTAGTGTAGCCTTCGCACATACATTCCCGTGCCACCTTAAAAAGTTACAAGTTGTTCAGGGGGCTAGTTATGTATCTCAATAGTCAACTCAAAATGGAAAAGTGTAACATCAAATAGCTGTCAAATGACGTGTTTTATATTTACTATCTCCAGTGACCAACAGAAATACAATAGAGATAGCAAACACAAGTGACGTCGTTTGATCTACACTTTTGCATTTTGAGTTGGCAACTGAGATACATAATCAGCACCCTGAATGGGTTCATGCGTACTGTCACCGGTTGTCCGTGGTACGTTCGTAACGAGGACCTACATGGTGACCTAGATTTACCCACAATAGCACAGCATTTCTAAGAATTATTTTCTAAGAATATTTTGAAATAACGGCTGCCCACCCTAACCCGGTGTTAGCACCCGCGTGTGACTACAAACCCGCCGCGAACGTGTCCACCAAACTTAGAAGGCACCGCCACGTGTTATCGGATTCTCCAGACCCAATATCCGCGGCTAACGCAAGACTCTCTCCCAACCCGAACACAAATTCACAGATACTCTACACCACCGCCGCCGGTCTCGGGGACGAAGATCTCTTTTGCACCCGGCACCCAACGCCTAGTGACGAGGGACCACTACTCCTCCATCAAGTCCACCCAGAAAACAGAACGCAGCCCCAGGTCGAGGTACGGTCTCCTGGGAGACAGCCCTTGTTTCTGGCGTTGTAGGGAACAGTCCGATCCATTTAAATAATGTCTCGGGCTGAACACTCTGCTCGTCCATAAATAATCCGGTGAAGTTGTAAAAACCTCGCTGTTGGCAACGTACAATCCAACACAATAACTCTTTAATGTAGACCAAATACGGAGAAATTTCAAATACATCAAAATAATTTAAACTAAAAAGATACACAAAAGCGGCCTTATCGCCAAGTACGTGATCTCTTACAGGCGTAATTATTACCCATTTCAAAAAAAACTTCTTAAGATAATTTACTCAATGATTTGGACAATAATTCTCTTAGGTGATTTTAATACACATATAGTTAAAATGATCCCCGTCTTCATAAATTGTGTAATATTCTTACCTCTGCTTATCTCTATATCCTGCCCTTTTCTTCTACTGACCATTTTCCTAATTTTACTTTATCATTTTTGGTCTTGATAGTTGTCTCGCGTCTGGAGCGTGTCAATATTCACGGTCAACTTCCTGCGTGCTTTATCTATCATGACTTGATTTATCATAATAATATAATATAATACTATAATATAATATATAATATAACATTATAAAGAGGAAAACTTTGTTTGTTTGGTTGTAATGAATAGGCTTAAAAACTACCGGACCGATTTTAAAAATTCTTTCACCATTCGAAAGCTACATTATCCACAAGTGACATAGGTTTTGTTTCATCCAAATCGGTATAGTAGAAGCCAAGTTACGCAGGCGAAGCTGCGTGAAACTGCTAGTCTCTCATATTCAGATTGGTACTGACATAAAAATGACTACGTTAAAATAACCGACTTCAAAACTAAAAAGTAAAAAATAGTAAAGATTTAATATTCGTTCTATACTACCTATAACTTACATGTGTCATTTACTGATAGCTTTGTAGTCAGTGCCAAGTCTAAACTAATAATTATATTTTAAGTAAGTATTAAATTGTCTTGGCACCAACTTCAAAGCTGGTAAATGGCACATATAAGTAATAGGTAAAATATGATTAATATTAGATCTTTTTGTTTTTTACTTTATAAGTCGGTTTTTTTAACGTAATTATTATATATTATTTATTTAATACTTTTCTTGAGCACCTGAACTCGAGCCCAGGAGGAACTTAAGAAGTTAAGTCTGACGCCGGAACGTGAGACCACAGAGACGTCAGTTTTTTAAACATTTTTAAAATGGGCTGCAACACCGGTCATAACCATGGGAAGAACATTCCCACCCAGTAGCCAGCGGGCGACATTAAGTAAAAGGGCCAACCGCCCCGGCACCTTTTACCTTCCTCCATGCGGGGGTAAAGGATTAACTAAGAGAGTCTCAGATATAATATTATTTATAATCAATACGGGCTTTACTGCGATGTAGATACGCCAAATGTCCGTCGGATACATAGTATTTCTAACTAGTTTGTGGTCATGACCACGGCCTATGTGGCTAGAATAAATATCATCAAATAAAATAAAATATATATAGTGAGTATCCCGTATAAATAATTCAAACTTTTTTTACTTCAAGATTTATTGTATCTTTATCAAAAACACTGTATTTTTATGACAACCGATCTGGCAGCACTGCACTGCTTTTTAGTGATGGTAGTGCTAGTGACAGAAACGTGGTGACAGACCTGTGCAGGCGAGGTCGACAATATTTACATACGATTAGAATGTTTCATTATTGTCAGTGAAGTTCCCGCGAGGGGGAGTAAATTTCATAGAAAATAAAGCGATGTTGCCAAATTAGGGAACGATTTTAAAAAGATGTTGTTGTGAAAAAAAACACAGACTAATACATAAATAAATACTTATCCCTATAAGAATTTCACAAATTGGTCTAACCCCACTTTAGCCAAAATTGTATGCTTATATCATTGGTGTTAGCCGATGTCGCTAATACCAGAGATATGTTTACAATAATACGTTTAAATATTAAGAGACGGAGGCAAATTGAAAAGGACGATTTCCTGTACATCATACATACAAAAAAAAATATATCTGAAGGTCTACATAGGCATTAAATATTACTTATATAAATCCATTAGGTAGTTATTTAAAACAATTACTATTATTACGATTACTATTATTAAACTATAGCTATTAGTTGCCGACCTCAGGTTGGCAACGCACCATTACCACCTTTGGTGTCTCTAGGTGGCGTGAATTTCTTATCATCAGGGAATCCGTCTGCTTGTTTGCCTTCATATATCTTAAAAAAATATAAGACTTACGCCACAAACAGTATGTTATGAATTATTGTGATTATGAATATTTTAACAATAAAATGTAGGTACCTACGATTTATCCTCGTTTTATTGTTTTTTAACATTGATTTTCTGTTAAAATGTTAAATAAATTGTCATTTAATTAGCTTAATTAAACTAAGTTTAAAAAGATTTAAAATCTAAATAAAAATAAAAATATGGAAACAGAATAAATTAATACTCTCTTTATCGGCAGTAATTTCTGAAACTCGGAATTAATTGAAAGTAATTTCTGAATTTCTTTCTGAAAATAAATTATTTATGACAAAAATAAAAATGGCAACAATTAGGAATCTATGGACTATGGTTCGAAGTTTAGTATTTATATGGTATTTATGGCACATTTATGGAATTTTTATAATGGTGAATTGGTGTACCTCCGTAATATATATATTTTTTTGTGATTGTAGCTAATTAAAATGCTTTTCTATATTTTAAAGTATAGTTCTGATTCCTCCCTTACAGTATAAAAGTTTTAACGATACTTTTAAGTGAAAACTGAGATAGTGAAATTGTTTTTGTGACTTTGTGACAATGTGGAAAGAAAACATTAAATGATTTATTTGTGTCATTTCCCAGTACGTAAAACATTTAATTTGATATGTATGTGTTTAAAATTGTAATAAAAATAAAATGTTTTCCAATAAGTTGTTGTTTTTAATTTGGTGATAAAACTTAAATTTTGATGATATGCAGTTTCCTGTTTCTATGTTTATTTATTGATACATTACAGCATGTATATTTTAACATCCAAAACATTCCCATGAAAACAAAGAAAGTCAGGGTCGGATATCCCACAAAATCTACTTATGTTTGTGGTTACCAATAGATGGCGCTATAAGACATTTTGATCCCACAGATTTTGTATGGATTCAAATTTCTTGTCGGAGTACTATAGTTATTCTGTGGACCTGTGTGACAGACCGCAAACGTCAACCATTATTCTATGCGTCTAACTGTCGTGAGAACTTTCGTGATAGGAATGTGAAGAATGTAGAAGTTTATGTCTAACTAATTATAATTTCAATTTTCAAAGGGATGAAGTAAAATACAGGTTTCAATTTTAAAACTGAAACTTTAGTCAGTTTATATAAAGTAGTTTTAGTCGTAAATTGAGTCAAAGTGAGTATACGCAGCAAAATGTTAACTCCTCGTTTTAAGTTATCGCAAGATGAAAACCATGTGTTTGTAAATATACACGCACCGTACACAAACATAGGAGAAACGGAAATAGATGTAGATGGCGAGAGTTTCCTCTTTGTGTCTAGTCCATATTTTCTTAGACTACGTTTACCTGGTAAAATTGTTGAAAATGATAATTCCAAGGGTTCGTATGGAAGTGATTCCGGTGATTTTAATCTTACATTTTCGAAAGTTACTCCCGGGGAGCATTTTGAAAATTTAGACATGATAACTAGCTTATTGGCGCCGCGTGAAATTCCAGATATTAATCCAAGTTTAGTTGAAATGCTAGAGGAAGACGGAATAACTGTGGAGAGTGATAAAAATGAAAGCGACGAGACTAGCAAATATTCGTATGGTTTCGCTAATAAATTACAAAGTGAATTTCGAGATATTGGTTTTGAGTTTCCACAGATATTTGAATTGAGAACACCAGAACGTGTTGCTATTGTGGAACGTAATGTGTTACGTGAGAAATATGAAAACCTCAAATTTTCCTCTGATCACTATTTAGCCGACTTTTTTGATGAAGAATTGTTGTCTCCTTATATTTCAGCCACTGTTAGCTGGAATAATTCAGACTTTGACAAAGATGCTGAATTTCTTGAAGAAGAAGTAGGTGTGCTTAAGGAATTACCTAATAAACATTATATTTTGACAAAAACTGAGCATAAACAAGTGTTCTTAGGATTAATTGATATTTTATTTGGTTACTGTTACGACAAACGAACTACACTAAACGAGAGTACTGTTGAATCGAGCTGGACAATTAATAAACTTTCATCCACATTTAGTTGGTTCTGTGTATTTAAAGATGTTAAAGCTGTGCTAGTAGCTTGTTATCGTAGAGCGTTAGTTTACCCTATTTTCAGAAATTTCGATTTGTGTAATAAAGTGAAACATGATGTCATATCACTGCTTAACGAAGGGAAAAAGTTTATTATTAAGTGTATGATAAATATTTATCAAATGTTTAATCTAAGTAATGATGCAAGGTATATTTTAAATCAGTTATATGTTAAAGATTATTTGATATTTCTGCAGAAGTGCAGGCCACAAGAATTTAAAGACTTAAGTAATAATGTAGCTAATGTAGAAATTAAGAAAAGTGATTTAGGATTAGAACTTGAAGAGTTAGAATCAGCTGCTGAAATGGTACAACAAGAAAATCAAATCATGGAGAATGAAATGGCTCTGAAGATGGCATCCATGACATTGTTACCGGATTTAAAAAGGAATAATATTAACGACAGTGATGATGATAGTTATACCACTGACTCAAGTACCTCAGGTTCAGATTCATCCGAAGACAGTTCAAGTGAGTTAGATTCGGACGATGATATTTCTTGACAAGTACTAACTTTGTACTATAGAAAAACTTATAACAGCAATTCGAGAAAGGAATAACATTTAACTGCCAATGGTTTTTTTTTATATTATACTGGAATCACTGTGTCAGCTCTCACAATTTGCTAATTTGCCTTTCAAGCTAATAAATAGATATGAATATAATATTTACAGATGATGCTTTAATTCAAAGTTTTAATGTATTTTCATTGAGATTTATTTATCAACAGCCTTATTTTGTTAAATTAAGAACTAAATATAATATACAGTCTTATTTTGTTTAACTAGTATATAAGTAAATAATTAGATGTTTGAGCGCAGGCATAGAAAAAATGAAGGATAATTTAGTAGTATACAAATAAATTTAACAAGTTTAAATTGGAGATTTTTTTGTAAATTATGCAGTGTTATGTTTCTTATATAAATGTGTAAAACAACTGTCTAAAATAAGCATTTAGAACTCTGATTACCTAAGAACAAATTAGATGTAATTTAGAAAAATAAATATAAGGCATCATTTTTTGTACAGAATCAACACTTAATTTTATATTTCAAGTCAAGTTAGGTATGTTCTGTTATCTATTGTAGGCAGTTTATAATGAAGATAAAAATAATTAATTAACTGAAATCTATTGTTCTTAGGGCCACTTGCATGATCCTAGGTTAAGTATTTAACACTGAGATAACTAAGGTTAAACCGCTTTTTGTTTGACAGTTTAACTCATTCTTAAATTTAAACAAAGAATGTCCAAGTGGCCCCTTCCTTTAGGGTGGTATTCCACTTATAAAATACATTTGTTCAATGTACATTTGATCAAAGAAATTGAATGATTTTTTCTAGTACATACCAATGACACCAGAATTTGATGATGTACATTTCAGTCAAAAATTCAGTGTTGCTACTTTATATAATATTATGGAGAAAAGAAAAGGCTAAAATTTGTTTCAAAATGTAAATTACTAAAAAACTGCTAGCCGGTAACTCTTGGTAGTAATAATAATCACTTAATTTGCTGAAATAAATAAGGTACATTGCAGGCAAAGTAATGATTTTTAAGAAAAAAATCACAACCTAGTGATTGAGAAAAACCTGTAGATAGGGAGTTATGGTGCCATTAAGAGAAAAAAATGCGTGCAGTTTTTTTTCTAACCATTGAATTATGTGTGAGTACTGAGTATTGAGTAAAATCCATTTTGTGCAGTTAAAATGCATAAGATTTTTTTTAGGGGGCAATCTATCATACTTAGGCAGATTGTGCATCAATGACAAGGAAATATTATACATATATAATTATATAGACAGACATAGCTGGAATAGTCCAGCCATTCCAACTCTCTTCAAAAAGCCCATAGTCCCTGCAAGTTACCTGTGGTATCCTGCATGGTCCCCAGCCCTCCGAGGGGCTGAGCCCTTTGTATTGCCATAGCATTGCAATGAAGTAATACATAATATGCCATTTCTGTTAAGAGGACTGTCTGTGACACTAATCTTGTGGAGATGCCTGTTTAATGAGCAGTGACCTGTATTATACCTACCACTTTAGATCTTGCCTGCTTAGTTTTAGTAGTTTCTTTGTTAGTTTCCTATGTATTCTTGGTATCACTTCCTTTGATTGTATAAGCCTGGAACTATTTGCCATGTTTTCCCACATTTAAAGGGTGTGTTTAATCTTACCTAGGTCCTCAACTGATTAATGGGCGTTATGGGTATGGGCGTTATTGATGCTGTTATCGCTAATTCATCTGCAGCATTCTTTCTTACTGAACCACTATAGCCTTTTATTCCATTGTAATTAAAGTTTGTTTGTTGCACCTATTTGTCTTAGTTTCTAATGGAATTCAGTTACAATGCCTAATTATTATAAAGTCACCTATAGTGCACTAATTATTTTGCCTGAAAAATAATGTTGAAGTTTTTTAGTAAAAAATGTCATGAATTCTATTAAGTATATTCACATTTACACACCTGCCTAAAAATATAAAATACATTTTTTAAAGCTATTGAGTTAGCAATAAGAGAAGGAAATCACCAAATGTGATAAAGTTTATGTTTTTTAACAGAGCAAAGCATGATACCTGTGAGGGTTTCATAGAATAATAGTTTTAACTGGTTATGAAAAGAAAAACATATTATTAAATAATTTATTCGATTTTTTGTTCTTAAACTTAACAAAAGTATATGTCTTACTTCAAATATAAATTGTTTAAGCATGTATTATGTTTTTAATCATATTAAAGGTATTATAATACACAAAATATTTTATTCATCACATTCTGCTTTTTAACCGATTAAGTGTTGCTACACTGGTTTCATCTATTTTAATTTGCTTAAGCTGATTTTTTATATAAATACCATAATATATGAAACTACTGGTTGGCTTTAAATATTTTTTTGCATTTGGTAGCAAACATTTTAAGAAAATTCGTACAGGTTAATAAATATGATTAAAATTGTAATTATATGCACTTCAGATGTGGAGAAAAGCAGTTAACTGCTTCGACAAACTAATCTGTCTTCAATAGTGAGCCATTTTATGGACAAGTCTCATAAATCATAAAGAATTGTTCTTACGACTATCTATATTCTATGCCATTAATTAGAGTAACAAGAAAGTCTACATTCATACATAAAAAATACTAGTAGTAATAAAAGAATAACTTAAATGTTGTCTGACTGCACTTGACCCATAAATAAGTATATTAGTGGAGGAAATGTTTACATAAAATACAAAAAATGCAATTAGTTTTAATCCATTACCCTAAAATTACTATTTCTAAACTTAAGTTCATTTTGCTACATTCTTTAATTGGCTTTTTGGAAGTATTCTTTGCTTTCCTTAGGATTTGGTTTGATGGTGTCTGAGTTTGTATCAGGATTCCAGTTAGCTGGACAAACTGTAACAATACATAACAAGCACATATTAAAAAACAATGCAACTAAAAACATTTTTACATTTTTTTAACAATTTTTGTTGAAAGTAATAATACTATTACACACTACAGCCATAACATTCATTTTTTTTTAAGATATTGGAAGGCAAACAAGCAAACGATTTCCTGATGGTAAGAAATTCACGCCGCCTAGAGACACAAAATGTGGTAATGGTTCGTTGCCAACCTGAGGCCGAGTTATTAGATCTTGAGTAAAAGTAAGTTTACCGGCTACCTTATCCTCCGAACCGCAACACGTCACCGGCAAGCACTGACGTTATGGCGGCAGGAATAGG
>NJDD01011707.1:18290-30472 GCA_002245505.1 Calephelis nemesis
GGCGTAATAAGATAAAAATCTTTTTAAAAATTTTATCTTTTGCCTTATTTTACATTTGTAGACAAAATGACACTAACCATAGAAAAAAGGTATTTAATACATTAAAACATTACACGGTTTTTCGTGACGGTGTGCGCGCGCATCGTAAAAATTTACCCTCAGCATTTTTTCCTAACGCGCCAAAAGAAGTATAACTTCAAAAATAGACTTTTGAATTTGGAACACAATCCTCGATTTCTGGCGCCAAATCCAAAAAATCCCTTTTTTGGAGTTTCTGCAGCGTGCGCTGTGTAATCAAGTAAAGTAATACCAAAATCATCAATGACAAAATTGTTTTCCTTTTATAATTTCTAAAAAAGTTAGCTAATAGTTAAGTTATTAATAAGCATCTTTTTAGGTTAAATCACTATAACATTTTTTGTTGTTAGTAATAGAAATAATGTATAATTGCATAGGTCTTTTTATAAACATAATATCAATCACAAAAACACAAAACATATCATTTATCAAAAGTATTTAGTGTTCAACAAAATTGCCCTGGACAAAATTGTCATTTTATAGAATGTCGCAGAAAATATAGTTTTACAAACCTTGCAACAGAATATATTTTTAAACGTGCGCCAATGGGATGTAAGATGAAGCTGATAATCACTTTGAATTTTACACATTATAGTATAATGATGGAAATTTGTTTGCTTCATGGCCATTCTATTATAAAAAGATTGATCAGAATCAAGAAAGAATTTATATATCGGATTACACACACACACATACTTGCTGAACAGAAGTCACCGGGCTAGTAGTTGTGGTGCTGGCTGTTCCTCCATAGCAAGAACAGCTGACTAATGACTATTTCTTATATTCAAGAAACTAGTCGTTTTTGCTCACAAACGGTAGTTTTTTATACAAATAGTAAAATCATATTAAAAAATATAGATAGGATTTTAATTTTATGACTTTTGTCTTGCACTAGCAATGTCTTGCCAACTAAGTTAGGTACTAAAGATTACATCTATATTAAAATTCATATTTCATGGTAGGTAACAGTCATGTCTGAAAGTTGTGTTCATTGTTTAGTTAAGTTAAAGTAATAAAAGTTTTATACTTCTATGAAGAAGGAATACTTACAAATCAAGCGGATAAAACACAAGCACAACATATTTTCCAGATAGGTCAGCCAAGCTTAACTGTTTGAATTCACCATCTACCACAGCAGTGGCAGCAAAGTTAGGTGCAGGCTTTTGTACTTTTGGACTAAAGGCAGCACTAGCTAGAAAACAAAGTTATTAATTTAGATAGGGCTTTATTATAAAAACAATTTACTAGCATATACTGCCATACATTTTTTATAAAGTATGAATGTCAAAATCAGATAGTTCACTTGAGTTATCTATTAATGTAATTTACTGGCTTATTCCACTAGTGCAGGTAGTCACGCCAGAGTCCTGTAATTACTTAGATCGACAACCTATCCCGTCAACGTCAAAATTGATTATGTCATTTTAGGTACTCTTAAACACAATTCTGAGGAATCGATACTTACTGTGAAACATTTAGTTAATACCACAGTAAACAATACCTTATTTTATCAGTTTTGTTGAATTTATTTGTAACTTAATATTAACAATCTGTTAGTACTGTGTTCAAAAGTACCTAAAATGAAATACAATATTCCAATTTCCAATTAGCGTGATATCGTGATTCAAGAGTAACTCTCTGTAGGGTAGGAAAACCAGTATACTTGTTAAAGCAAGCAGTTCAAAGATCATAGTTTCAGGTTACCAACATACCATTGACATCTTTGGTCTTCATGGGCAACATTTCTTAGCATTTAATTTTATAAATTTGCTATAACAGCTTTCAATGAAATTGTGAACAAAAGATATATACAATAATTCTTTCACATTTTCATTATTTTATGTATTTATTGTTATTCTAGAAGTGCATATAGGTATCTTAACTTTTATTGAGTGGTTTAAAATTGTTACTTTACAAGCCTAAGCTTTACAAGATTATTCATTTGTTTAAACAGCTGGCATTGGGTTTAGACAGAGATTACCCTGGCCTTTCATATCTGTGCAGCAATTTATTTAGTCAAGGCTATATTTACATATTCTTACACTACAAAAACAAGTATCAGTTACTAAATAGTTTCATGCCATTATTTGATTTAATTTCAATCATCTTGTTAAATTGTCATGATATATGTACCTGTATAGATGTGATTTGCCACAATAACCGACTTACCATAGGTAAGACAGAACAAAAAATATGTATGATGTCTTATGTGCAGCTTTTTAAGTAAGTAAGTCTTTAAGATAATTTCTATACCTTACATTAAAATTTTTATGCAACTAAAATATTTCCCTACCACAGACGACAGACAAAAACAGAGCTGTCTTAACATCTTACTTAATGTGTTATATTAAGAAAACAGGAGTTACAAACAATTGTGTAAGAGGGAGTTTTGATTATTAATGTGTAAATATATTACTAGTGACTTTCTAAAGTAAGCGTCACGAAAAGCTATGAATTATGTAAACCATTTGTTCAGGAGTTTACAACATTTCGTTCAAAGGAAAACAAGATTTTTTTATCTTTAATAACTTATTAGCAAATGAATTGCTGCAAGCATCCAAAGA
Organism: Calephelis nemesis; assembly: GCA_002245505.1. Classification (NCBI taxonomy): domain Eukaryota; kingdom Metazoa; phylum Arthropoda; class Insecta; order Lepidoptera; family Riodinidae; genus Calephelis; species Calephelis nemesis. The sequence goes on from NJDD01011707.1 coordinate 20,933, forward strand.
CGAATAGAAAAAAACAATATTATTATTTGTCTTCCGATGTTATGTAATACTTACTAGTCGAGAAAAGGGATTTCTTAGTTACCGATAGCGCCGGCACCAGCACCTTAAAATATATATTTAGATAATTATAAGTCAATAATGTACTACTATTCTAGCAAATACAAAGTTGTTTTAAATGTTGAAAATACTTACGCGGCGTGCACATTGTTTAATAAAAAACGACATGGTAGAAATTTTATTTATATTTAAAGACAATATCAACTAGAACATAACCTCAAATCTCAATAAGTATGAGTATGACGTATGTAGGTAGAGTATTGTAGTCTTTGTAGGTATGTAGCAAAGAATATAAATACTCTTTAACAAGAGGTATGTAATCAGAGGTATGTAGGGTAACAACTTTGAACTTTCTTCTTTCAGCTTTCTTCAATCCAATTTTCACAAATCACAGCACTTGTCAGTTGTCACCTAACAGCTGACAGCAGCAGTGTTGCTTATTTTACTTTTCTAGGAAGTGTACAGCACACTAGGAAAAATATAATGTCGTCAAAAAATCTGAGAAAATCATTATGCATTAAAATTGAAATAAAACAATTGATAAACGGCCCAGAAATAATTTTACTTTTGATAAATAATGTAAATAATTGTGAATATTCAGTTTTTCCAGGATGCCTTCATGTCTTTCTAAGAAAAGATCAGGTTAATATTATTGCAATTGTTGGTAGGTTAAAATGCGTCGATTATGCTAATACAAATTAATTGTAGCTAGGTAGTTTGTTTTATGAAAAACATGACAAATGTTTGCCTTGGCACCTCATTCCGCCTAAAAATAATGATGTTATAAAAACACAAACATATAATTTGCTATTTTTTTTGTTAAATCTATTATTTGTGTATATACGAGTAAATCTTCCAGGTGTATTTGTTTATTTACCTGTCTATGATATTTTCAAAACTGTTTTCGAAATATACTGTTTAAACTTTTCAAAATGTTATCCGAACTTGGCAACATCGTTATAATTTCTTTGAAATTTACTCCATCTCTCGGTGCCCACACAAATTAATGAAAATTGAAACCATCCAACTCTAGGCAAATATTGTCAACCTCACCTGCTAGGCCTAGACCATAGAGAAATGATGGACGATGCATACCTAAAGTCGGGTTATTTAACTTGCGGGCAATCAATCACCTTCCTTTTTTGTCACCAAAACGAAACGCTGGCAACTTTACTACATTCTAGAAACATCTTAGCTTAGCAGCAGCAGCTTTTATATGTGGTAGTTCAGCGAACAAGCACACGGGTCTTGTAATGGTGAAGGAAAACCGTAGCCTATAAACACCCTATTGTGTGTGGTGTTTAAACATCTGTATGTTACAGGAGTTTTGCCATCCTGCAGCCGGAATATCAGGCGTGTTGGGCAAGTCTACAGGATACCTTGCCCCCGTGGAGCGGAACATTACCGAGTTGGTTAGTGCCAGGAATAGCTAAGGTGTTACACGTTAATTTTCTTCGCAGCACCACTAGTAGTCTTGTTGGTACTTGACTTATCTGTAAAATATATTTTAACCAGTAGGTACTCTCCTCATATGAGTTGCCTAGCAGAGAGGCAGCTGGTCTTTTCTACTCAACGGACTAAGACCAATAGGGACATTCATTTTATTTATTTATTGGCATGGGAGTAAGTAACTTTTATTACTTTTGTTTAATTAATTTGAATCAACCTGTCACTTGATCTCATAAAATCGGGTTTAGATGATCTTTAGTCACCATAGCCACCTCTGCGGTCTAGCGGTTCAGTTATTGGACTTGACTGCCTGAGGTCTCGGGTTCGAATCCCGGGTCGGGCAACAAAAAGAAAAATTGGATTTTTCCCATCTATGTATATATATAAAAGAAAGTGGTGTTAGTTACACTACTTATAACTCAAGAATGGCTGAACCGATTAGGCTGGAAATATGTGGGGAGGTAGCTTAGAACCGGGAGAAGGACATAGGATACTTTTTATCCTGTGCGTTTGTGAGAACACTGAGAAAACATCATTTTAGTTTACCCATACAAACTATACGAGCGGAACGAAGTTCGCGGGAACAGCTAGTTTTCTAATAAAAGTTGCTCGGTATTGGAAATGTGCCCGGTTGGCGATAGGCTTGCCACCTATTACATTGTGGGACTTAGTGTCTTCGGCTAGTCGTGGGTGCCCTGGTTGTGCCTCTGCCTACCTCTTCGGGGATATAGGCGTGATGATACTTTTTCCTTTTTTTTAGTCGATGCGTGTCAGGGGCTCAGGTAAGTAAAGCAGTGGCATCGACACCTAACCTCGTAGGTTTATAAGTAAATGAGATTAGGCGGCATCAGAAAACAAACAGTAGGTAGGTATAGTAACTTCTATATGAATAGTTCGCTTGTGCATTGAAAATAATTTACAAATTACAAAAAAAATCACTATGTACCTACACAAACGACTGACTTTTGTAAGTATCTGTGTTATTTTGTGCGATTACCGATCAGTAGGTAGATTCTAACTACTTACCGCCATCTTTACAACACACAAGCACGTAATTTGCTTACTTTGGGGTTAGATTTAATTTGTGTAACTTTTCCAGGGATACCTATTTATTTAATACTTTTCTCTAATTCTTAAAATTCTCTTGACTGTAAAGATAATGACACCGACTGAACTGACTGATTCCGTTATCGGATTCGTACTTGTAGGTAATCAGACCGATTCAGAACTAAAAAAAATATTTTTTTAAAATTGATTCATAAATGAAGGAGAAATCGTTTAAAAATATTGGATGTCGAACGTTCAACTATCATTCCTTATTTCAAGTCTGCTTAAGAAGTTGCGAGTCATCGCAATAATATCTACCTATCTGAGGTATTATTTAATATATTACCTATACAATAATTATCTATCAATAAAGGGTTGTTTGCCGAAAATTTAGCTACTCGGTAAATGTGCATTAAATTTTATAGTTGATCGATATTAAGGCAAAGTAAGCTCAGTTGAAAGTTTACACAATTTCCTATTGGCTGTTTTCGACTGCCTACTTTCGATTGGCAGCTTGATAGGCGAAGGAAGCGATGACGAGGTGTTAACGAAAAGTTTAATAGGTAACCATCAAACTTCAACGTAATCAGTCTGATCAGAAACGTGTATAATAGGCAGTAGATTGAGTTTCCATTAAAACATTTAATGATTTATGTCTTCGGTATAAATATCTAATTAATTGAGGTGGTTACAAGTACCACATATTACCATAAAGTAAAAAAATCATAATCCGTAAATTTTCGTACGTAAGTATCACAACAGATTTTTATGTAGCAATTTCCAGGGATTTAAAGGTAACAAATTCAGTTCGAAACAAAAAATCTTGTGTTACCCATTTGGAAGTTGTTTGATCCAAATTCCTTTTATGTTGAAGATAAAATAAAAGTCTAGAAACGGATTTGCTTTGAGATGACAATTGACATGCCTTAGCGAAGGTCTAAATGAGGTCGTTGGCGAAGGTTTTTGGGAAAAAATATTGGTTCTTCCTTATATCTGACAGCTGATGAATGGAAAGTTTTCATTTCATTCAGCGCAAAAGGAAACTGAATCACTACCTACTATATTACCCTGTTCCGAATAGAAAAAATGAAAATCTGACTGCTAAACTATCGCTAAACGTTCGGTGGAATTAGTCCAATAGAATTCAGAGAGCTGCTACGTGATTTTAACTATACGAGGATTTGATCCGATCCGATATAAAATAATATATATGATAAGGTCTGATATAAAAAAAATCGGATATAAAATCCGATAGGTATAACAATCTGAGCCTTTGATTATGTTCATGCCCGAGGGGTCTAATATTCTATATCCTTCGCCAGTAGTATGTTATTGTTTTTGGATGATTTTTACGGGTTTATTTCGGGTTTGCACATGTTTATCATCATACATATCATAAGATATGGTGAATTATTAAAAACTGGTCAGGCTACTAGAGCAAAATTATTTGAAGTTTTTACCCTAAAGCTTTTAGGCTTTTTTTGCATTTATGCATCTACATATCACATATTCTGAACTTTGTGATTATACATACCTGTCTAAGTAATATTCACATATACATTCCACGCTATTCATATATACTTTTGCCCTGACCAATTCGTATTTTCGTATTGTTCATCCAAAGGAAAATATTTTTTAAGATAAGTATATTTTTTATTTATTTATAGGTATTATCTATGTGCTGTTTTGATCGATGACTACTTATTTATGTATGCTTTTATGTTATTGGAAGGCAAACAAGCAGACGGACTTCCTGTTGGTAAGAAATTCACACCGTCTAGAGACACCAAAGGTAGTAATGGTTGCCAACCTGAAAATAAGCTTGAGTTATTTTGTGAGATTTGGCGGCAATGAGGAAATACACGATACCCAATTTATTTCATAAATATTTCACTTGTGCTAGTTATGATACTATTGTGCTTGTGCAAAATAGTATTATAACTAGCCTAATTCTAACTAATTCAAATTTCAAGTAAAACTTACTAACAAAACATTCAAAACCCAAAAATACTTTTGCTCCGACCTGTTTTAAATGGGTGTGTTTTGTTATTTATTCCGTTTTACATCAAAACCGTTTTTAATAGGTTTGTTTTATAGGTTGATTTTAGGCGAGACACTTAAACGAGTTCCCGCGGGAGACCGGAGCGGACCGGACAGCAGTGGCAACTGCAAGAGGGGAAGGAGTTAATATACCTACTACATATTATTAACTTAACAATAAGCGAGTGAAGTCGCAGGTGTACATTTGATACTGTATACGTGAGGTTCTAGATATTTATACAATGACATCTTTATTTTTTACAAATTAAGTACAATTTCTTTAGAGCGGCCAGGAGGCTATACCCGAAATTTACGTAGGATTCACGAATGAAAACAATGGCAGTAGGTAAATCACATAATTCAAAATGACCTTCCCAAATTTGGTGTTTAACTATGTAGTTTCTCTTGTCCCATTTAGTAACTAGGTAATATGTAAACCTGCAAAACAGGAATAAACTGACTTAATATGATTGTACGTATATTGTACGGGATTGATAAGCAAATACACGGATTGTTTGATGGCTGGAGGTCTTCAATTTCTTTACTGTTCGAAATATTTTTTTTATTTCTTGTAGGTATTTGTAATGTGTAGGTAGGTATCCAGGGTTCTAAAGCACCAGTCAAATTTTGAATAACGGTTCTGTTATACCCTGGTCATGTATGGCATAATGCTGACCACCAGACTGCCTCACCAGCAGTCTGCATTCCTATAAGCTGTCCCTTAGCGGAACAGACGGTAGAAAGCCAGTCTACTTCCAACCTCCAATCTAACCGGTCATCTGCCTATGGGTCTATAGCCTCTAAGTTTAAAGTGTTCCAAGTTATTCTTATTGTGTTAAATCATATTCTTGTCAAACTCAAATATAAACTTTTCATATTAAAATATTTTTTTTTTAAAACACAATTTCGAGAGAGGCCCATAACATTTTTCGTGGCAGCGGTGGGATAGATCATCCCCAGTGCGCGTAAAACAACCCCTATATTTGAAAATCAAACTTTTGTTAAAAAAAACTTTATATATAAAACCTTTAAAAAAAAAAGTTGTGACATTCATAAACAAATCATAGTGTGTGCTTAAATACGGAACTGTTATCCTGTGCTGAAATCATCACCATTATCATTTATCCTCAAGGACTATTAAGAATCACCGAAATTAAACAAAGAAATCATAAATATACATCGAAGTCGTCGCCGTTATAACTCTATATAGTTATTATCCTGTGCTGCAATCATCACCAGCATTCTTCATCATCAACAACTAGGACACATCACCGAAACTATATTTAAAATAATACCGAAGCTATCATCGCCTTAACTGAAATGACGTTCACCCGGAGTCTGCTAGACATAAACATCCGCTGTCTGAGAATGCGAGCTGCGATAAGGTGTTACTTTGTACTGTCTATGTAAGTCTTTTGGTCATTGCAATATCTATATTTAATTTTAATTATTTTGTCAGTGTGTAATTTTATATTGTTCTATCAATTTCAACTTTACATTTTTTTTTATTATTATTATTGTAAAAGTATAAATATAATGTCAAAATCAGATTTGGCTAAGGTAGCTAAGTCCGAAATGACTTCAGAATTTATGATGGCCCCCGAAACACCCCGCGATTGTAGGAGCCCGACTCCTCGCGGCCAAAAATCTGAACCAACGCATTTAGAGGTAGAACTAAACATGTTGCTTAAGTTTATTAAGCCGTATAACGGCAACAAAGATACATTAAATTCTTTTCTTTCAAATTGTAATAACGCCTATGATATGGCAACGGAAGCCCAAAAACCTATCCTTTTTAAATTTATCATGTGCCAGTTAGAGGGCAAGGCGGAAATCGCCTGCTCAATCAAGGAATTTAAAAAATGGCCTCAACTTAAAGAGTTTCTTAAAACCCAATTTGGGGATAGAAAACATTATTCGCATTTGTTAGCCGACCTACAAGAAACGAGGCAGTCTTCCGCTGAAACCGTCACACAATACTCCTTAAAGGTGGAAACATGTCTGTCCCAACTACTTACCGAGATATCTCTTTCGGAAACCACACTGAAAGAATTACCCGGACGTATAGCCGCAATGGAGGATTTAGCCCTCCATCATTTTCTGATGGGGCTTAACCCCAGAATTTCAAACATAGTTAGATGTAGGGCACCGAAATCGCTAAATGAAGCAATTAACATCGCAGTCTCGGAAGAACGAATCCAGCAATGTATTTATAAACGGTCCACGCCTGCTGAGGCTAGACCAAACCAAACTAGCAGACTTAGGTTTTCACCACGACCACAGTGGCGTAATCTGGACAATAGACAACAGTGGCGAAACTCAGATAATCGGCCTCAGCCAGGCCCATCACACCAAATCGAAACCGTTTTTTGCAGATATTGCAAAACACCTGGACACGATATAAAATACTGTAAAAAACGTGAATATAATAATAGTCGGTTCCAGCAACAGTCCCAAAATCCCCGATCCTCGTTTGAAAGAAATCGCCAAATTCATTACGTAGACGCACAGGAAGAATCCGAAGGCCGAGACGAAGTAGACCATTTAAACGAGTAGCCGTCTCACCTAAGCGCCACGTGAGACGACAAGTTCGCAATGTCGGCGCAAATATAAATGCACGCACACCAGTCAATTCTTACACACAGATTACACGCCAGGGTAACCGGTCCCAAAAAGAAGGTCTATGTTCAGCGCACAAATCGAAATCGGTCGACACGGGTAACCAGCCCCAAGCAAGAGACCACACACACACATTAAGGGTCACACGACAGGGTAACCAGCCCCAAAAAGGAGACCTATGTTCATCACACAACTTTAGACAGGTCCACACGGGTAACCAGCCCCAAACAAGAGATCGTCCACATATACCACAGATCACACAACAGGGTAACCAGCCCCAAAAAGAAGATCTACGTTGAGTGCGCGATTCGATAATGGTCCACACGGGTAACCAGCCCCAAGCAAGTGACCATTGCTCTAATTCCAAAGCCACACAACAGGGTAACCAGCCCCTAACCGGAGGCCTATGTTTAGCAGTAGATAAGGGTGTGCACAACTTCAACCGGTCCCAGAGAAATATCCAAGGTCCTCAGCAACTCCAGGAACCTGAAACAAAAATATACGAAATTAATATAAATTTAGAAAAACGATTCTTACCTCATGTGCTCCTAGAATCACAAGCATCCGATGTTCCTCTGTCCCTCCTCGTAGATTCCGGTTCCGCAGTAAGCCTGTTAAAAATGTCAAAGATTAATAAACATATACATTTACATAAAGATAGTATTAAATTAAAAGGATTTGACTCTAATGAAGAAACCACTTCTACTTTAGGACACCTGCAACTAAAATTACACATATCGAAAGAAAAGTACATAAATCACAAATTTCATGTAATCGGTGAAATCGACTTCACTTACTTCCCATACGATGGCATAATCGGAAATGACCTTTTAACTAAATTTAATTGTAACATTAACTATACAACCGACACATTGAAAATTAGAAATACTAACGTAAAGTTACACTTTTTTGAACCTTATTATATTATTCCTCCTCGTACTGAAACTGTTATAGAATGCTCTGTTCAAAACCCCGAAATCGGTGAAGGTATAATAATAGACCAGCACCTATCAAATTCCCTCCTAGTCTCAAATTGTTACGTCAAAGTAAAGGACAATAACCGAGTCAACATTACGGTTGCTAATATCTCGGAAACGGAAGTCTCTCTAAATTCAAATCTGAAACTTGTTTTATATCCTTTGGCGCAAGACGCAATCTATTGTCCTACCACTGACTCTAAATTTAATACAACCGACAGAACCAATAAAGTACTAGAACTGTTACGAACTTCCCATTTAAATTACGAAGAGACCGACGCTTTGATTAATATCTGTTCCCAATATTCCGACATTTTTCATCTACCCGAGGATCCACTGACTTTTACAAAAGCTCTTGAACATAAAATTAGTACTAAAACAGACACTCCTATCTATACAAAAACCTATCGATTTCCCCAATGCCATAAAAAAGAAGTAGAAACACAAATTGAAAAAATGTTAAAAGATAATATCATAGAACCTTCCAACTCACCATGGAGCTCCCCTATTTGGGTAGTTCCCAAGAAGCTTGACTCTCAGGGTCAACGAAAGTGGAGAATAGTCATAGATTACAGGAAACTGAATGATATCACAATCGGAGAGACCTATCCCATTCCTCAAATTACAGAGATACTTGACCAACTAGGGCACAGTAAATATTTCTCTACGCTTGATCTAACTTCCGGTTTCCATCAAATATTGATTTCGCGCGAAGACGCCGCTAAAACTGCCTTTTCCGTCCCAGGCGGACATTTCCAATTCAATCGAATGCCATTTGGCCTAAAAAATGCCCCCGCCACTTTCCAGAAATTAATGAACACCTGCCTCTCAGGCCTTCAGGGCTCTAGATGCTTTGTCTATCTTGATGACATAGTGATCTATAGCCACGATTTACCAGCCCATATCAATAACCTAAGAGCAGTCTTTGATAGACTTCGAAGCTTCAACCTAAAACTCCAACCGGAGAAATGTGAGTTTCTTCGGAAGGAAGTTGCCTACCTGGGTATGCCCCAGTGTGTGTGTGTGTGTGTGTGTCAAACCCAATCCGGAAAAGATCAAAGCCGTAACTAACTACCCAATTCCCAAATCTCCCAAAGACATAAAATCCTTTTTAGGCCTTGTATCATACTATCGACGATTCATACCGAATTTTTCAAAAATGGCTAAATCACTAACTTCTCTTTTGAAGAAAGACGTCGCTTTCTCCTGGCAAAACGAACAACAACTAGCATTCGAATCTCTGAAACAAAAGTTAATTACAGCACCCATATTAGCCTACCCTGACTTCACGCAGCTTTTTCTACTTACCTGTGATGCATCAAACTTCGCTATCTCTGCTATCCTATCAAAA